>WHYT01016953.1:195220-224582 GCA_009806455.1 Tetrax tetrax
GGTGTGTGTGTGTGTGTGTTTGTGGTGGCTGTTGCTAATTCTGGTAGAAATACTCTCTGGAACTGACTGATGCAGTGATAGGCGATGAATTTCTATTGGCAGGGGCACATCCTAGCTGTTGCTTTTCAGTGTCTTTCTAGTTTGGAGATACTGGAATATTCTCCAGGGGTTCCACTCACACATTTCCTATATATGCTGAAATCACACTGTGGTTTGCAGCAGTATATATTGCTTTCCATAATTGCTATTTTTAGCATGATCAATAGGGTCTCAGTTAACACCATGTTTGCAGTATACAGCTGGAGACCACTGTTGTGGTTTACTTAAGGGCTTTTCTGGGTCATATGCTAGAAGGCAGTGAAAGGAATTGTATGTTAGCCTTATTTCCACTTCACTGTCAGCATGAAGCCTTTAGTGTAAGCATAAATTGTATACATAATATAAATTAAACACATAAATAAAGAAATAAATAAAGATAAAGCATAAGTCAGTGTGCACTGTCATTAGTCCTATGAGAAATTGCCTCTTTTTCATCTAGTGAAAATGTGTATAAGATGCTCTATTAGGAAGTTAGCTTAAATTAAAAATATGTAGTTTGAAGTGCACAACAGGAAATGCATTAGTGATGTCAGTTAAAATAAGGAGTTCTTTAAGGATATGCTCGTGTTACAGAGGGATTCTGCCTGTAAGTTGGCTAAGGGTAAAACTTAGTCATACTGCACCCCATTGTAGTTTTTAGATTTGGATGGTGACAGATATCAGAAAACCTCTGACAAGGAGGGCAGGGTGGTCTCTCTTTGCTTGCGTGAGGTCCTAATCAGAGTGACAGTGCTGGTGTTTCTAGAGGATGGTGTGCTTTATCTTGTAATTTTAACTGCTCTGAGCAGTCATAGAGTAGACAACTGTCAAGTTGGAACAGACCAAAATGATGTTATCTGTTAGCAGTGTATATGAACTGTGTTGGGCCTTTATTCAGTGTGGAGCATCTTGTGCTTTTTTGATTGTGAAGACAGAATCTGTTTTGCCTTCGGTAGGGCGTTCAGTGTGGCAGTAAACTAAGTCACGCTTGGGCTTGGATGTGGAGTATTTCTGTGGACGTACCATGGGTTAGGAGAACAAATGCTGGACTTGTTATGGGGAGGAGTAAAATTATAGAAATATAGTAAAATTATAGAAGATAAAGGCTTAGAGGAGGCCTTTATCTGGTGGCTGGTAAGTCAAATAGGAGTGAGGATGGCTATCTACATTTTGGGCTGCATTAGCAAGGCCATAGCCATTAGATCAAGGAAGTATTTATTACCCTCTTTTCCGCATTTTTGAGACCACAAGTCCAGTTTAGAGCTCCACAATACAAAAAAAAATATGCCAACAAAATGGAAGGGGTGCAGAGAAGGGCTACTGATATTGTTAGGTGGCCAGAGCACATGGTGTCTGGAGAGACTGAGAGAACTGTGGTTAGCCTGAAGAGAGGGCTTGAAGGGGATCTTACCACTGATCTTAGTGAGTGGCTCATTAAGAGTTAGACTCTTCTCAGCAAAGGGACAGGTGGCAACAGGGACACAATGCAGTAAGGGGAATTCTAACTAGAGTAAGGAATAACATTTTCACCGTGAGGGTGGTCCAGCGCCGGATTAGGGGCTCAGAGAAGCAGTGGAATCTCCATCCTTGGAGATATTACAAACCAGATTGGACTGGGCCCTGAGCAACCTGATCTAACCTGTCAGTTAGCAAGACATTGGACAAGTGCTGTCCAATGAGTCTTTCTGATATAAATTATTCTCTGATTCTCCTCAAGATGAGGAAACAACATGGTTCAGAGCAGAGCTGACTGTCCCAAAGAGATGGCAGTCCTTTAAATGTTACCTCTGTCGTTGGCAGCAAAGAAGGTGTTGGATTTTAATTTTTCTTACAGATTACTGTGTAGATATGCAAGTGAATTTAGAAAACTGCAATCATTGCGTTTAAGGTGTTGCATCTAACATTACAGACAAAAGGATAAGTAATATTTTGCAAGACTGGCATGTGTGGACAGGACTTCAGATTTACTTGATGGGGATTTTGTGTTTGGAGAAAGCCATAAACAATTAAAAATGCGTTAGGCAGGAGAGCATTGCTTAAAGGAATCTTTAAAGCTATATAATCATCTCTGAGTTTTGGAAAATGTTTCTGTTCCATAACCCATGCTTCATATTGTTTTCTAGCTAGTAGGTAGAGGAAGTCCAAGCATAACAATGATAAATACCATAGTGTTGAATGCTACTCCTAAATTCTACTTGGTCTCACAAGTTGTGTTTCTTGTACTTGCTGTGGGTGTTTGCTGCCTGACAGGTTGTGGAGTTTGGCTCTGGCAACTGGAATGAGAAAGAGCTTTCTCTTGCTCCCTGAGATGCTTGCTGTCTCCTGTCTTTTCCTGGTAATTCACACCCCCAAACACACGTGCATGAAATCAGTGAAGTGCATGTCACTAATGCTGTGTGCTTATACATTGCTCAAGAGAAATCAGCTGCTTGTCATATTGTCCTCAAGAACACGCTGAGGAGCAAAACGTTTGTAAGCCTGAATTAATGGGACAGGCATGGATTGTGGGAGCAAAGTCCTTGTCACAAGATCAGCTTTCTCATTAGTAGGAGTTATTTTAAGTGATGTGGATAGAGGCTGATTTCAAAACAGAAGGAAAAGGAACATCCTTGCTCTATCAGAATAGGAGGAAAAATTGAGGGAAATAAGTGAGATAAGTTCTGCTCTAGTACATGTTTCAGTATCTCATAGCAAATGTGGAGTAAAACTGATCCGTTTTGTAGCTTTTGTTGTCATTGGGGTTCTGACAGTATTAGCAAAGTCATCCTCTGAATTTCAGTCACTTGTTGCTTGCAAAAACAGAGCAACAGTAAAGGAGTGATAGACATATGTATTTCTAGGCGTAGGAACTCTACAATCGTTAAGTGACATTTTAATAAAAAAAAAAACGAAACACAACAACCCCAAGCTTAGATTTTTTCAGAAATTATTGTTCTTAATCTGTTTCTCTCTACAAGCCTACATTATAGTTGCAACATGTTTTTCTTCTTAGTCCTGACTAACAGTTACTTCCAGTCTTGACCAAAACTTTTCTAGACCAGGATACTATTTTTCCACAGACGTCTTATTTATGTCTTATTTTATTCTTGTTCTAGAACTGTAGCTAAGAAAGCCAAGCATACAGGTTGTCTCATGTTTGTAAGATGAAGTGAGTAGCAAGTTTTCCTCTGGATTGTACAAAGATAAGAAAAAAGTTTTGCTCCAGAATTATAGGAAGCCTGCACTATCACCCCAGAGAGGTCTAGCCTTGAAACTTCTTAGGAGCTGGTGCTGGAGAAGAGAGATTCTGACACATAAACACAGTAAAGCCAGAGCAGTTAAAACTTTTAGAGGGCTTTTTGTGATCTTTTTCCCTTGTCCTTTCAGCTGCCTCTCTGTGTTGTGCACTGGGACTTGACGTTTCACTATCTGTAAATTTCCAGGTACAGTTAAAGGTCTTTGCAGGAGTGAGACTTGCTTATCTGACACTGTCTTCTTCCTGAGTCATCATATGTTTGTGGTTAGTGCAAGTGTTCAGTAGGTTTTTTATAGCACTAGACTTGAGATTGTGCTGTTTCCTGTTGTAGTAAGTGCTTGGGAGAAGGTTTTGAGTGTACTTGTGTAGAAAAAATAAATTAGACTAATCAATACAGCGTTCTGAAAATAAAAATACAGTGTAAGTTGGTGTTGGGAACACTGTAAATGTTCTGGATCTGCATAAATTGCACAATTTTTAATGAGATAAAATCTTAGCCTGGGATTAAGCAGTTGTACTATCTTTCTGGATTAGAATTGTCAGCATTTCCATTACACAAAAGGACTGAAAAAGTAAAGTAGGAGTTCTGCTGTATGAACCATTATGTTTCTAATAGGTGCTGCTGGGATGTGGAGTAAATAGTATCTGCATAAAATGCATCAGAGAGGTTTTTGATATGATTAAGCGGTACGGGGAGGTCTGTCTTTTTTTGAGGATTTATTAATCTGCCCTTTTTTTTTTTTTTTTGTTTAAATTAAACAGGAGATGATAGGCGGAAATGAATCCTGTACTGCAGGACCGGTACCTATGTCCTACTTGAGCTGCCTGACTTATATCCTGGGAGAATGGACTGGCGTGGAGCATATTGAAGATTACCTGAGTTATGCAGCCTACCTTTTATGGGTGCTTTTTCCACTCGCGGTAGTTTTTCTACTTCCAGGAGTTCTCGTCATCCTCTTCTACACTTCTGTTCTCCTTCTTCATATTTATAAAAGGAAGAATGAACTAAAGGAAGCTTATTCCAATGACTTTTGGGATGGTGCAAAACAAATGTTAGCGACCCTATGGGATGGGCATGGAAGAATATGGCATGGTAAGTGAGATCTGAGTTTTCATTAAAAACTGTTGAAGCTCTTATTCCTGGCTTTACCTTTCAGGATTATAAATATATATCTGATTGTTGCTGCTGTTGCACAAAATCAAAATTCAGGCCATTTTTTTTTTCCATTTTATCAATGAATGACAGTGGTGCTTCAATCATTGTATACAGACTTGGGAGAAAAAAAAGCCTTTTTTGGATGTTAAATTTTTTGTCTTATGCTTTTATTCCTTTGTTTCTACAAAATGAGATCTTTCATGCAGTTGAATATATGCAATTTTTTTACTTGTTTAATTTTTTTATTTTTTGCTTTTTGTAACTACTCAGAGTTCCTCATTCCAGGAGAACCTGAAGTGATTGCTATATTAAAAATTAGATCAATTAACTCTGTTATTTCAGAGTCAATACATGAGCACCGGAAGTTAAATGTCAGTTCCCTGATAGCTAGTATGTCAGCACACATTAGCATAATTTAATTGCACTTAACCAGTCTTAGGCATATAATGCCAAATGATGGCTAGAAGGAGCACTTAGTGCCAGTTCACTCACTAGTGGCTACTTGAAATTGACTTTAGAGCCCAAAATTGTTACAGAACCCTACTTTTAAATTTTCTTGCTGTCTATGTATTTTTTGACAACTGCTTTCTCTAGTAGAATGTCAAAACTAAGGGCTCTGTTCCTTGTCCTTCTACTATTATTTCTTTTATAAAGACAGACTTAATAAACGATTTGGCTTTTCTTTCTGTGGAAATCATAAGCCTCTTTCAGAACCATTCACTCTAGTTGCAGCTAAAGGAGAAAGAGATGTTTAAGAGCAATTTACATAAAGAACAAATCCTTCTCGAAAATCATCTCTATTTGTTCTCTAGTCAAAGGGAAGCAAGTTTTCAAGGCATTGATAACCAGATGGTGCAGCGGCTGTGTCAGATAGGCTTTGTAAGACTAAGATGTAACTTTCAAATCTGGGAAAGTCACTAGATCAAAATCAACAGCTACATCAAAGAGCTTAAAATGCTCACTTCACAATAAAAAGCTATTTACTTTTTTTTTATAAGAAAATGATTTTTAAGGCCTTGGCTCTTTTCATCTGCAGTAACTTTTTCTTTTTATAAGGTCTAACTTTTTATTTGCACAGGAAGGATTCCTATCCAGTCCTTCATCGATGGTTGTGACTTTTTTTCTGCCCTGCCAACTGCTTCCATGTTCTCTACACACTTTTCTTGCTAAAGAATGAAATGTTTTGTAATTTATTTCCCCCCACCACTTGATTAATCCATATATCATAGAAAGAACTTTTCATCCTGAAATCTCACAGCATCAGGAAAAGAAGCAAACCCAAAACAACCCCACAACCAAAAACCCAACACCAAACCCCAAAACTAGTGTGTGATACCTGTAACTTTGCATATATTATACAAATACTAGCTGCATATATCATTCTGGTTATGACTGGCTGTCATGGAGCACAGTTAGTGCTCACTTGGGATCGTACAGATTATGTGCTTGCATTATGTTGCAGCTCCACAGGTATAGAAGTAAAATAGAGGGAGAAGAGCCAACAGTACCTTCAGAATTAAAAAAAAAAAAAAATGGAATGGGAGTTGTAGACTTGATTAACTTGGGAAGAAGTGACATGGTTTGGGAATTTTATTAGCTTTCTTTTGAAATGATCAATTTTATTTATTTTAAGAACACAAAACAATCAAGATACTGAAGATACTGTAACAGTAATACCTAATATTAACTGAATACATTCTGTACTGATGAATATATTCTGCACTGTTAACCTAATCAGAATTGTAAGTTCAGTAAGAAACTTGTGTGTGTTTATGTATGTTTCATTTAAGCATTTAGAGCTTTTAGGACTTAGTGACGGAAAAATGGAGCAAGTGTAACTCTGAGAGAAATAACAAAGATAACCTTCATACCCTGGAATAAAAGGAGACATGTAAATGGATATTGTCACATCTAATCTTCTTAAGCAGTTACTGGTGGCAATGAGCTTTAAATAAATAAATAAAAGATTGAAATAGTTGTGTTTCACCACTCCTATCCAATCCTTATTTTGATTTCTCTTGAATGATTGATTCAGAGGACTCTGCAGTCTTGAACACAGTGAACTGAAAAAATATGGAAAAATTATATAGTTCAAGACAGTGAGAGTTGGTGTTTTGTTTTCGAGGGTTTTTTTGTTGTTCTTGTTTCTTTATATGTGGCTCTTCTGCTTTAAATGGAACTTTTATTTCCTGTGAAAGCAACTTAGTAAATGCTGCAAGTCACCCCTTGACTGTTTAGCAGTCACTTTGCTCTTGCCTCTTCTCAATAGCTATTGGTTTCAGTTTTCCAGCTTGCTGCAAGTTACTTTCTTTGGGATAGAACTGTGTTAGACTTTGACATCTGTTATGCTTCTAACTCCTAACAGGTTATGAGCTTCATGGTGCGGAAAATATTCCTGAGGGACCAGGGCTTATTGTGTTTTATCATGGAGCCACTCCTGCTGACTATGTCTATTTCATGGCTCGGCTTCTTATACAAAAGAAGAGATACTGCCATGCAGTAGCTGATCATTTTGTCTTTAGATTACCAGGTAATGTACTTCATTATAAACAATCAGTTTGAGAACTCTGGTTGTTTTTTTTTATGATGTTATTAATAAAAATTGTGTCATAGGAACACAGCTCTCGGAAGAGACGTTCAGACAAATGTAGTGAAAGTGTTGAAGTACGCTGTACGCTGTCTCTAACATGTTCTTTACAAAAAGAATGAGTTTATGAGACTGACTCATGCAAGGATGGGCAACACCTTCCGATGGCTCTAGGGTGCTTAGAAACAAAGAGAAGGAGATCGTAGGAGACAATTGTCTCTGTATTAATTGACTCTGGTAGCAAAGACTTCAGTAAGGTGTTTCTTTTAAAATTAATACAAGCAGAATGAGTTGTGTAACCTGATTAAGAAATAAACTGGAAGCAGTGCCCTTAAAGCTGACGATATTAGTTTGGGGAGATTATGTATTTTTGTATCCCACCCAGATGAGTATGATGGCCAGTGGAACTTGTCCCCAAGACGACTGTTCCAAGTAGAATCTTTTTGGGATGAAGCTGTAGAAGTGTCCAACAAGTTTGTGTGAAACATGAGGTGAAGCATGAAGAAAATAAAAAATATGTTTAGGGCAAGATTTTGGCTGGACAGCCTAGTGCAAAACACTGCTGACTGGTGAAATTAATTACGTGAGATGTTTGGTTTTTGTGTGTGTGAAGTACAGTAGCCAGTTCTTTTCCCAAGTTCAGTTTGTGTCTAAAAACCTCGTAACTCGTTTTGTGAATTTACAGGAGTGTTCTGTAGTGTACTGTTGCTTTTAGTGGAAACAACTTACATCAGAAAAGTGTCCTTTTGCCAGTATAGTTTTATTTCAGCCTTAGTCCTTGAAAATTGGACTTTTTCATAGTAATATTGTCATAGCTTTGCCTCTATAACTGTTTTTGCCAACAGATTAGGATTTGTCAGTTGATTATTAAATCTTTTGCATACAGCTGACTAACATAACCTATTTTGTAACTTAGATGTGGCTCCATGTTGTAGCTATGAATACTTATGCACAGTTTATCAAATGGGAGGTTATATTGTTTTTTTCCATTTCTGCTTTAAAATAAGATTCTAAGTATGAGTATACTTAGGAGTCCCCCAAATGTAGTTTAGTAGCATCACAGACACATCTGTCTGAATGGCTAGTCCTGAAGAACTTGGTTGAGCAGTACAGTATCTAGCTAACAGCTGGTTTCTACAGGCATCCCTGAGGGACTGATGCTGCAGCCAGCACTGCTTAATGTTTGTATTGTATGCTTGGATGAGGGCTTGGAAGGTGCTCACAAGAAGTTCACTAATGATACCAAACTGGAGGGCAGTTGATACACTGGTGGTCAGAGCTGGTATTCGGAGTGCTTTCACAGAAGTGAACTGGCAGAAACATCACAAAGTTCAGCAAAAGCAAATGTGAAGTTGTGCATCTGAGATGGAGAAATCCCATGCAACAGTACTCCTGGTTGAAGGTGGCTTTGCAGGAAAGGACTTCGGCATTCTAGTGGATACTGAGTTGAATGTGAGTCGGCAGCGTGCCCTTGCAGCAAAAAAGGTGAACTGCACGCAGAGCTTTTTTTTAGCACAAGTGTAACCAGCAGGTTGAGCAAAGAGATTGTTTTCCTTTGGTCCGGCACCTGTGCAAGCACATCTCACAATATGGTGTCCAGTTTTGAAGTCCCTAGTACAAGACAGACATTGACACACTAGAGTGTTTTTAGTGGATGATGGGGGCCTGAAGCACAAAATGTATGAGGGAAGGCTGAGAGAACTGTATTTGTTTGGTCAGATAAGGGGAGGGGAGGATATTACTGCTGTCTTCAGTGACCTAACGGGAGGGTGCAGAGAAGAGGGAGTCAGGCTCTCCTCAGAGGTGCACAGTGGCAGAACGAGAAGCAACAGAGACAAGTTGCAACACAGGAAATTTTGATTAGATGCGTGGAAAGATATTTTACCGTGAGGATGATTAGACACCTGAACAGATTGCCTAGATGAGCTGGGGAATCTCCATCCCTGGAGACTTTCAAAACTCTGCTGGGTGAGGCCCTGAGCAGCCTGATCTAGTTGGACCCGCTTTGAGTGGGAGGTTGGACTAGATGACCTTCAGAGGTCCCTTCCGGTCTACATAATTCTCTGGTTCTGTGAATGAACTAAAGCTATTCAGGGAAGACAAGCCCAGATAATGTTCTGGATTGTATTTCAAAATCTGCACAATAGTCTGTGACTGGCAATCCAGATAGATGCGGCTTCTCTTGTGAATCAAATCAGAAAGACTGCATAATTTTGTCTTAGTACTAAGTCTGCCTGATGTTGATTAAGTCTTTGGATTAAATTGGAGGCCTTTTCAGGTGGTGTTTTAGTTAACCAGAAATTATTATGCTCCATGCAGGAGAAATGGGGTGGGGGATGGATTTGAGGAGTCTGTAGACTGTTAGACAAACTTGGATTACTTGATTTAATGATCCTTCTGTTTTAGGATTATTGAATCTGCTATGAATAGCTCTGAGGAATGGCTTGTCCCGTGAATCTGAATCTCAGATCTGTGCTAGTACGCCATTGCCCGTACGCAGTTTCATTACATCCTCTGCACAGGGCACTGCTGTCCTGAATTAACTGCCATTAACTGGAATGTGTTTGTAAAATGTTGCTGTGCCTCCTAAGGTATGTGTGAGCCTGCAAGAGGTCAAACATGCTGCTCCCTACTGCTTAGCCTTGGAAGATACAGCTTGGTAACTTGTGAAAGGGAATCTAACCTAATAGGAGACTTCCTGTAGATAGCTGGAGATTCCTGTTGCATTGCCTAATGCATCTTTCTTTCGTGTTGATGCAAAAGGAGATTATTTCATTGTCTGAATTTATACTGTGTCAATACTATGTATGCTTCTGCTGCTTTCATTTTGGGGGAGAAGGATATGCAGGTCTTGCAGCTTCTTTTTTTTTTTCCTTTTTCTTTTAAGTACTGGAGGTTAGTCACAGGAAAAAACCAAACTTTTCAATGGTTTCTGGTTCTTTTAGATTCTTAGCTGTGTAATGCTCAGGAGTACATTGATTTCTCTAAGGTTGAGAGAAAATCTTTTTCCAAAGAATGCAGTGAGGACTGAGATTTCACTTGTGTTCTTGTCCATCACCCTCTCCTATAGTTTGGGCCATGTCTGCTTCCTAGAATCATCTGGGAGGCCTGTTTTAGGGATCTAAGACAGTTTCTCTCCTTTAATGGCCCAGAGGAAAGGAGCTGTGGCTTTTTGTCTGTTATATACACAAGGTGTTGCAAGGTGTCTGGTGGACTAGATGTTCTACAGGTGACCACACACTTGTACCTACAATTGTGGAAGGCTGGATTCGATGGTCTAATGATTCCTCTCTGTCTGTAGTCCTAAAGGTCAACCGTAGAAAATTATGACATCCCTGACACCTTGGTACCAGACAGCCCCTATGTTACAGTCACTGGGGCTAAGTTAGAGAAATGTATACAGTGCACGTACTGATGTAAGTGTTAAATGCATTACTGGGTAGTCTCCAGAGGGTTTTCAAACATCGATGGAGACCCAATGTGGTGGAAAATAGGAGGAGAGTGTGCTGCAGCAAAGGGCAGAGTCCAGGTTGAACTGTGGAATAAAATTAATTTCGAACTTCTTGGTATTTGGGAAAATTAGCATCCCTGCATGCTCTGGAAAGCTGAAAAAGTGTGTTTAGATAATTTTGAGAGTTGCTTTGTTGTTTAAAGTGGGAATATATATTCTTGGTAACTTTCATGCACCAGCCAGGTACTACCCCAGTGTTTCTTCTGACTCTGTGGTGACCTTTGCCTGGAGCAGAGTACTCTGGCTGTCCCTTCAGGGCCGCTGCACTAGTTCCTGCCTCTCTGCTGTTCTGACAGGGCCAGGTTCTTCCTCTTTGCTGCTGGAGCAGACGTATTGGTAGTAATGTATGATCTGCTGGCTAGGCTGTGAGATACAGCTTGGAATATAAGGTTTATACTAAAGAACAAGGGGGAAAACGTGGCTGAGAAATTCTTTAAAAACTTGAAACCCCACCCTACCACTATTCTGTATTACAAATTTTTGCCTGTATTCTGTTTATATTCTGTTCTCTTTTTGCTGGCCTGTGGACTGGACAGTCTCATGGTGTTGCTGTGTCACACACGCACACCCACCCGCCCCTCCTCTGCCTTCCCCAGCATGTCCAGTGCAGAAAGGAAAACTGTCTTCACAGCTTCTGCTTCCTTGAGTCTCTTTTCCTGCTTGGCTCAACACTTCTCATGACTGTTTTGTCTCTCTCCCAAACTCAGTGACAGAAAGGGCTTAGAGACAGGCAGCTTCTTACCACCAGGTACATTCTAGAGAGCTTTAATTAGTTTGGTAATTTAAAACCTTGTGAAAACCAGCTATTTAAGATCCCACAAACAAAGCACCTGAGATAAATTGATTTAGTTACCATTGAATGGAAAACTGTTTCAGGGGTTATCTGTGCAAATGCTACTAGACGAAGACTGCTAGTGTCACCTGCAGTGTGCGAGGCAGGCACAGCAGAATATGAGACAGGTGTTACGCAGCTTGTGTTCTCTTGTCCTGTTTATGAACAGATCCTGATTGTGTATAGATATAAATCAGGGGTAATTATACTCACACCAACTAAAAAGACTACTTAGAGATCAGAGTTTAGTTAAGAATAAATTAATGATATGCTGCCCCATGCTCTCCTTCCCAAGCCCTTAATTTATGAGGGCTTAAGAGAAGATAGATCTCTATCTTCTTAACTATATTTGGACTCTTCTTCAGTGTGTGTATGTAACAAGTGTGTGTTGATAGTAACAACTATTCATTTGTTAACCTGAGGTCTTGGTAAGGTCTAACCTGTGTTGTTGGTAAGGGGAAATAAGGTCGTTTGCCTTAGTGGGAAACATCAAGAAAGAGAAGTAATCTTTCTCATACTGCTCAATCATCTTAACATTCCCATTTTGATATGCATTACTCATACTGTATAAATTTAAAATTTATTGAACCAAGTGAACATAACTGATTTGCTGCAAGCAGATGTCTATGCTGGCTATGTTCTTTCACAATAGACTAGTTGTTTGAATCAGGTACGTGACCATTTGATGCTTGTAAGAAAATTTCTGATGTTCTGCTGTTTCCTGAAGAGTAGGGTCAGTATGACATTTCAAATTCAAGATGATATGAGGAGTTTATGTAACTGTACAGTTAAGAACTTCAGTAAATTAAAAATCTTAACCTAAGACGAATATAGGCAATCCAGGCTTGCCAGATGCCTCTTTGTGTGAAAGACCATCCGAGTACTCACAGACTGCACCAGGGAGTCAATTCCTGCAGTGATCTGTAACACAGAGAATGCTCTGTTTTCTCTGTCATTCTCCTTCTTGTGCATAGACTGCTCTGTTTGCCAAAATTAACAAAAGAAAAAAACACAACAATTTCCTGGTATTTTCTCTTGTTGCACTTTATTAGGAGTGTGCTATATTTGAAAAGTAGAGCTTGGACAAGGAGCCAGTGCCCTGGAGCCAGCTTAATGACTCCTTTGAAGTGACACGTGAAAGATTGCACAGAGTGCTTACCAGTTTTTTCCAGTTTAGTCCTGATTGTGAGATAGCACTTGACTTTACTAAAAGCCACAGAAAACCCTAAATCTTCAACTTTTTAGACCGTGATCTATAAGCAGGACTTGATGTTTCTAGAGGGGCTAAAGTATTTTTGATTTGGGGTTACGGGTTATTAGACAAGTAAGTTTTAGCCATTGTGTTTGTGTTGGGAATCTGTATTCAATGGCAGTATGAATTAATGCTTTTGAATTTGTATTATCTTACCCTACAGGTTTTAAAATATTACTTGATGTACATGGAGTTATGCATGGACCAAAAGAAGAATGTGTCAGTGCTCTGAAGAAGGGCTGCCTGATAGCCATTGCCCCAGGTGGAGTTCGGGAGGCGCTCTTTAGTGATGAAATGTATACTATTATGTGGGGTAATCGGAAGGGCTTTGCTCAGGTGGCCATTGATGCAAAAGTGGTGAGTATGACAGATCACAGAAGAAAAGCAAAGTATGCTAACTTATTAGTGCTTTCTTCCGGGGAAAGCTGTTTTGATTGTCATGTATTTGGTGTTACGTTACTGAGTGTCGTGAGTATGGTCTACTCGCTCCCATAACTACATTTCAAGATTCTTTTTTGTTGCTTTTGATAAGAAGACTTTGGAATCAGTTAAGAATAGTGTGATCAGGAAATCCAGAGTTTAAAAGAATGAGAGGTGAAATCCAGAACGATTTCTACATTAAAAGCTTGTGCTGCTGGTCAGGATTGTGATGGCTCAACCACTGACCAGAATGGTTGAGAAGCAACCATACATCAACATTTCTATTTCCCCTGCTGCTGAAGTATACTGTGATCCAGCACGGTATAGACTCCCTGGCACTATGTACTGTATTGGCATTTTGTGGTAGTAAGGGATGTCTAGG
This sequence comes from Tetrax tetrax, assembly GCA_009806455.1. Classification (NCBI taxonomy): domain Eukaryota; kingdom Metazoa; phylum Chordata; class Aves; order Otidiformes; family Otididae; genus Tetrax; species Tetrax tetrax. The sequence goes on from WHYT01016953.1 coordinate 208,674, forward strand.
GCATACATCAGCAGCAGGAGATGCTGTTCGCTAGTGTGAACTGTGTCTTAAATTCTAATATATAGCATTGTGCTTGGTCAGCAGGAGAGAATTATTCATACAGGACCAACTGTGAAAGGCACGTAAGAGTATGATATATTTGAATTGTAACTATTTTAATAATAATTTCAGAGTCCCTCTCATTCTATATTGGTACTTGAAAGATGTGTGCGTATGTCTGGAGATCTGCATATGCCTAATTTGAAAGTAAATCTCACACCAAGAGTTTTATGTTTAGAGACTAGTTAAATCTCTGGATTTTATACAGAAACAGAATACTTTTAAGACCTGATTTCAAGTGTATGTCACTTTTCTTAGGAGGAAAATAACACTGTTTAAATAGAATATTTTCAACAGATTTAGATTTTACTAATGTGTTGTAATAGCCGATCTAAGGCCATACTTGGGATTCAGCTATGGTTGTACTAGTTATTTATGTTACTGAATGTGTGTTCCTTTCCCTTTATGTGCTCACAAAAGTCTTGCAGCTTTGTCTGCCCCCCACCCCCCCAAAAAAAACAACCTTAGAGATGCAGTAGAATAGGAATAGTGTCAAAGGCAGGCTGGAAGTAGGGAAAATATCTTTATTTTGATAAAGATGAACTTTAAGTCACCTTTAATCGTGAGCATAACTCCTCATGAAAAGAAAAATGTATCTGAAATGGAGGCCTTCAACTTCTTGAAGTTGTTTCATTTCAGGAGTTTGCTTGCCAGATTTTTTGTCATATAAACCAACTTGGTACATACAAAAATCTCTGCCTCTGTGTCAAAAGTAAGATGTTCAAAAGAAAATGGTTCTAAAATAAAAAAGTTTGTTACCATTCAGTTTAGGTAACTGCACTTCTTTAGTTTAGGGTCCAAATCCTGTTGATTCTTCCCTTTGAGCATAACTACAAATTAGGTAGGAGATTTAACCACTTAAGTCACAGCTGTGCAAACACAGCTAGACAAGGGGAGACCTAAATGCTCTGTAGGTTCTGAAATCCTGGACTTTGAGAAAATGAACTTGCTGAAGCAGTGACTCACTGAAATCTCATGTTATTTTCCAGCTTGAAACCTTATGACAGAAGGCTGCAGAAGAACTTAAAGATATTTATTTTGCTCTCTATATGTCCTTGTCTGAGAAACACTTCCGAAATGAGTTTGCTTGTTGTATTTAAGTGAGGTAGAAGTTTTTTAGACAGTGCTATCTTCATTAAATTCTTAATTTTTTTTTTTTCCCTCCTAGCCCATCATTCCTATGTTTACACAAAATGTTCGAGAAGGCGTTAGGACATTAGGAGGAATAAGTAAGATATTTTCTATTTTTTTTTTTGCAGTTCATTTTTCCGTATATACTTAGCCTATCGCTGTAGAAATAATCCCCATATAAATTTGAGTTTTGACAGAGCTTTGTTTCTGGAGGTTTCCTCTGTGATAGAGTTCAGAGATGTTGTTATGATTTAATATCAATATTGATGTGGTATTGGCTCATCTAAGTCACTCTCCATATAAGAGTGTGCCTTCACAGAAATAGCAGAAGAAAGAATAAAGGAGCCAGAAAAAAGGCAAATAGATTTAGAACACTTTTTTTTCCTCTGCTTATGTCTACTAGACCAACTCCAGGTTTTCTGCTGTCTATTAAGAAGCAAAGCAAACAGGGATTTGCAAGTGACACGTAATTTCTTTAAATGTCCTCCTAAAGCCCTGTGCTTACACCTCTACTTGTACTTACACTTTAATTGTTTGAAATCTGCTTAATCTGTAGTTGGTTTACTATTCAGCACTAGACTGTGGTTCCTCACAAAACCTTGCATTTACCTGCTCTCTTTCTTCATCTCTATGGGACTTCCAGCCAGCATATGAATAGATGGGTATGTTGTCTGAAGGGTCCACCTCTGGGATGATTAGATGCCCACATCTCTGCTGATCTGCTAGTATTAAACACCCTTTTTTGATATTTTTCAACTTACTGTCTAGCAGAAAGGGTCTGAACAGTCTCCTTCCTCCATGTCACATGTTCTGCCTCAAGTATGGCATCGTCATCTTCAACAGAGGACTGCAGGGCAAAACAGTTCTGTTTCTCTCCTCCTTTAATTAAAAGCTATATATTGCATGGAGAAAGCCAAGGTGTCAGATACAGACATGCAGAATAATTCACACATTCGTCAGGTTGTACAAAGACAGCAATTAATTGTTGCAGTGTTCAGGAGAATCTTTTCAAACAAGTAGAAATTGAAGCCAAAATCATTCTTGCTACTTGTATTCTACAGCAGAAGTTCTAAAGGAATTGAATTCCCTTGATCACTGGAGGCATTACTCCAGTTTCAGGAGTTCTTGGAATATTCTTGATTCTTATAGGTTGTGTACAGAAAATTCCACATCTTCATCAGTAAGGATTTTCTTATGCCAGCACCTCAGTTAAAGCAATTTCTTGTCTAAAATTGAGAGAGAATATTAGCACCCATTCTACAAGGAATCTTCCAGGTGCATTTGGGCTATATGCTTAGAGGGTGGCATGTGGGGAAGATGTGTCCTCTAAGAGCTGATTGAAAGACCATTTTTTTCTCTCTTTTTATGTTGTTTAATTGCAACCAGTGTGTGATCTGAAAGAGCAATTCAGTATTTTAGCATGACTGGCATTTAGGCAGATGATAGTCTCATCTGCCTAAAGATAGATCACCTAGACCTCAGTGGGACTGAACAGAACAGTCTTCCAGGACTAGTTTCTTATGCTAATATGTAAAACTAGCTAGCTGTAACCTGTATTGTGTAGCATTCCCTTTCTCTCCAGAGAAACAGCTACTGGGTTTTTCTCCCCTTCTTCCTTCTCTTTGCAGCTACTCTTTGGAGCAGAGATTTCACACCAAGTTAGGGTGGAAACCAGTCAGACATCAGCATTAATGCAGCTTTCAGGAAATGAAAGTCAAGGGTAGAATAGCACTTAAGATGACACGTTGTTTGAGAATCTGGGTCAGGGGCTGGATTACTTGTAAAGCCAGTTTCAGTTTTAAGACATACTGGAGAAGAAAACTTTCCAGAATAATCTCAGTCTCATTTTTTTTTTTTCCTGTTTCTCCTCCCCACCCACTCTTCTCCTTCTCCTGCTTTCTCCCTTCCTCCTAATTTTTTTCACATTAGAAATATTTAGGTCACTGTATGAACGTATTAGATTGCCAGTAGTTCCTTTGTACGGTGGATTTCCAGTCAAGCTTCGTACATTTATCGGAGAACCCATTCCATATGAACCAAACATAACTGCTGAGGAACTAACTGCGAAGGTAAGATAGATATGCATATATATATTTAAAATGTTGACTGTTCTGATAGAAAACACTGGAATATTCTTGTCAAGCGATTTCTGCCTTGGAGCTAGGTATAGAAGTTGGTGGAATCATGGTAAGCTTTGCACTTGCTTAACTCTGAATGTCCTTCTTAAATGCTATCTTTTTATTATTACACTGTGCAGATGTTCTAGGCCTTTTAAAGTCAATACTGCACCCAGTATTTGCTTTGAGAAACAACTTGCTGTAGGGACTCAAGAAGTTCAGTCAGATAAGACTGCTCTAGGTTGATAAAGTCATAAGCACTTCACCCAGATAAAGTGTTCTGGTTCTTGGTCTTTTCAGAAACGTACTAATGAAGCTTTTCCAATGTAGCAAATCTGTGTTCACAAAACGTTGAAATTCCATACAATAAAAAAAATTAAGGTAAATCACCTTACTGCTTTGTACAGTGTGTTTCCGTTTCTATTTCTTCCAACTTCTCGCCAACAAATTAACTTTTGAATGTCCCCCTAGTTCAGATTTAGGTTGTTTATAGAAAGGATTGTTGAGTCCTCATGTTCATTCAGTTTATTAATGGATTTCACCGTGCAGAGACATAAAACAGTTAAGTGATGGAGCAGTTAGATGGAGAGGGCTGAAATAGCCATTTTAGAAAGCTCCACAGATGATCACTTCTAGCATTCCAAAAACTTTGTTTGACAGAGAGAGATTTTTCTCTTTGACCATACAGGTGTAAGTTCAGTTGTCTCTCCTCATCTATTTATACCCTCTGATTAGATCTCTGCAAAATGACATCTTAAAATGTTTATTTGTATTATCTTAGGCCCTGGTTGTGGAAGACTGATTGTTTCTTTTGGGGGTTCATTCTGACAGGACTTCAGAACTGTTTGCTTTCAGGAGAGAATGTATGTTTAAATGACTTTCAGGCATGCTTTGGCATCTAACATTTGTGCCAACCCTCACTTCCTTCTAACTTGAGTGCAAATTCTACTAGATAAGGCCCCTAGAATGTGAATCCCCTAGAATCCTTGTTAGTTAGAGTGATTTTAGTATTTTACCTCATGTTTCATGCTATGGTACAGAATACATTTTCCCATTACATACAGGAAAAAAAATAGGCTCACGGTTTTTACCTAATAGAAATGTTAGACCTGTAGAGACACTTGGGACCAGAACGATAAAAAATGTGGGCAGGAACCTTCTCCCAAGGCTTAACAGTTGATCATGTATTTAATATAAACAGTGGGAGCTTGTACCAAGAACCAGTTTTCCCCATTCTTACCACTGGTTTACAAAGGCAAAGAGTTCTCTGTACTGTCTCTGGCCTTAAGAATTCAGTAGTCTGTGCTTCTCTAGGCAGAATAGGAAGGTTATGGCATGTCCTCACCATAGCTTTTGCGTGCTGCCCTGGTTTTGAATGTCCCCCTTAGAGCTTTTATGTAATAAGAATGGCTGCTATTAACTTCTTAGCCTGCTACATATTGAGTGAAAGTGAAAGTATTTTAGGTGTGGTCTAGGCATGCTTTACAGGACCAGCTCCTTTAGGGGACTTAGGTGCAGGAATAATTACTTTGTACAAGCCAAACGTGCTGAGACACAATTGTATTTCCAGTGCTGCTTCTGAGCATGTGTAGAAGCAAAGCTTTTGCATGCCGAAAGAATGTTACTGATGCAAACCTGGCCATAGGCAGACGTTTCTGAGTCGCAGTATAGCGCACAGGTGCTGACATGCTTTATAGATCTAGGTCTCTACATTAATTTACTCCATCGTCATTTTACTATTGCGTGTCAGTAATAGAACTTGTGAACGCAGCTAGCAGAGATAAAAGATACTGGTTTGTCGGTCTGTTTCTTGGCAATGGTCCCACAAACACATCCTGTCCGCTTAAATATGGAAAAGTAGTATTTTGAACTTGCAGTAATTCCACAACATTTGAAAGGGTGAAAAAGAGCCTAGGAATTGTGTTGATGTATGAACAACATAAAGATGACTTATTCTTTCCATCTTTTCTCTTTCCTTGCAGACAAAAGCAGCACTCCAAGCTCTAATAGAAAAACATCAGAAAATACCAGGAAATATATTTAGGGCTTTAATGGAACGATTTCAGTCACAAAAGAAAGAAGATTAAGGTCTTCTGAATAAACTACTATTTAGTTATAATATTCTTAAAGTCATATTTGTAACTTATTCATTCTTCTAATAATAGATTTTAAATACTGTCCTAATGACGCTGCTGTATAATTTAAGATATAAGACATTTTCCCTTGCCCTTCTTCCCCCTGTCCTGTATCAAGCTCAGGAACCCAAACTTAAAATCATTTGTAATGGGGCAACACTTAGTTTCTTATAAACGCGTTCCTACATTAACTGTGGTTTGTTTGGTTGGTTTTTTTTTTTACAAAAATGACACTGCAAGTCTTTATGTACATGGTCTCTTCTCTCTCTTTTTCTTTTTTTGTTCTGCCCGCCCCCATTGGTATTTAACCTGAATGTTAGACCCACTGTAGAGGTAGAGTCCTACTGTCTTGATCTTAAGCACTGTAACTAGGTTTTTCTTGCAGACCAGATTAACACTGTGCAGCATTTATGACAACTTTCTTTAGGTTGTGACTCTTGTGCTCCTGGAAAACAGTCAGCCTTCTGTGTCTTGCGGAACCTCTAGCTATGCCTGCAAAACCTACGGTGGAAAGTGTTTAGTTTTACCATGGTAAGCTCAGAAAGAGTGCAGGAGTGAAAACTGATGAGAGAACTGTGGTGAACCGAGAAAGTTTGTTACAGAAAGTTTGTTTGTAACCGCTCTCATGCAGTTAACGAGGACCCTACAGCACAGCTGCTGTTCCAAGCCAGGACATATTGGATATCTGCCCTTGGCAGGGAGACGTCCGGTATACTTCTCAGTGAATCTGCAAATGCTCTTTTGCCAAGCACTTAAACTTTGAGAAGTGGCAATGAGAGTACTGTTTAGTAACCTGAGTTTATAAAGCTTTATTTTTGAAGGAAAGAAAAAATTAGTACAACACTCCTTTTAAAAGTAGTAGTTCTTTTGAAAAGCAAGATAGACATTCCCAAATATCCTTTAAATCTAGTCTATGTGTAAACTGTTAAACATCCATATTCTTCACACAGAGTTATTTACCTAAGTTATTAAATCAGAGTTGAGAGGGAAATCCTATATATTTTCCTTAAGTGAAAACGACTGAATGAACAGGAAGGGGTAGCAGGATTGGGCTTTTGTGCACTTAGAGTAAATTATATTATTATATTTTTTTATGAACTAAAGCCTACGTTTTTATTGTCCAAATAGGAAATATCTGAAATATTTCTTCTGATTCCTAGCAAGTTTAATCTACAGTTCTTAAATTAACATCTGGGAACTCTTTGGTTTTGGGATGAGGACAAATTCCTTAAGGAAAGACGAAAGATTTTTTCTGTATTACGTGGTCTCGTTTCAATATTGTTGGGGTTTGACCTTTTCTGAAAAAAAAACCCGAACAAAAATGAACAAAACATCTTCAACTTTTGAAAGAGCAGTTGTATTCAATTTAATATCCATTCCTTCCACCATTTAAGCACATGCTTTGCTTTATACTCTTTTAAATGTGTAAATTAGGTTACGTAATTGCATGTGGATGATGCCCTATGTTAGAAAAATATCACTTTATGGGAGAGAGTCTATAAATTATGGTTTACAAAAAGCTTACCTATTTTATTATGTCATTTTGTATCACAAGCATTTTATGTGGTGCTGAATAAAATTTTTTAAAGCTTAGGGAAGGATTGTGTTACATAAAAGCAAATACCCATTCAGAAGTTTTTAAAAATTACTTGGGTTTTATTTGAAGGCAAGATTGTGTTGCTCTTAATTTAACAGACTATTTTTAAAAGATAGTATGTTAACACAGTATGTCATTAAAAATGATAATGCCAGATTCCTACATTGGAGTATAACTTCAGTATGACTTAGTTTTTACTGTCCGTCTTGAGGAAAATGTACATCAGTCTATATTGTGAAATTCTCAAAGGCAGCTGAACATATTTTGTGTTGAGGTTGCGTATATGTAAAATAGAACTCAGTCTAAAAGGTTCCGTTAGATGTGAACGGGCCTTTGTGATCTGAGATTTCGTAAAGTTTTTTTTACTAAATATTTGAGCTGTTTGATGCAGTTTTGTCCCTTTAATTATTGAAAGATGAGTATAAAAAATGAAGGGCAGTATTGGTACTCTTTAAGTGTTCATATTTGTATAGGCCTTTCATATTTATTTCTATATATAAAATAATGTTTAGAAGACACCTTTCGAATAAAAGCGACAACTGGAACGGTCTTCTGCAGTTTTGTGTTGTGTTTCAACTAAATGAATTATACATGGCCTGCCCGGCTGAACCTTCAGTGTTTTTGAGCAGCATGTCATACCCTTGAGAAACTCTCCTTGCCTAGTGTCTGCGTGAGGGGTGGAAGGATCCAAGCCCCAGAATGAATGAATTAAAGGAAAAATAATTCAGGCAACAGTGGAATAAAGGACAAAAGTCACATAAGCAGTAACGTCCAAGTTTTAGTAGTTGTAATCAGTGCTGCAGGAGACCTTAATACCACTTCATACCATGATACCACCCTAGTTACATTGAAGATTCCTCAACAGAAAATATGTCACAAATAATAACCAGTAAAGTTTATTTGTGCATATTTGGTGTGTGAACAATGACCTACTTTATTTTATTGAAAAAGGGAGCAGAGCTGGAGAGAGACTTACAAGTAAGGCTACAGACCAGGCTTTTAGCTGATTTGATTTATTGTGCATTAGGCAGAAGTATTTAAAGTAAATTTTGGCAGCATTAGACGAGACAACTGATCGCTTGGTTAGCCCTTGGATACACTCAAGATATTCCCGGTTTCTCCACGTGAACATCATAACTAGGATATGCATTTTTATGTTGTTTGGAGATAGAAATAGACTGACAGCTGTACCAACAGGTATTTGCCATTATCTCTCAGCAAGACCCAAATCTCCTCCTGGCCAATTTACTGCCCTGTTGTGTAATAGCAGAGCTCAGTCTGAACATCTATTATTAGGATGCTTTCATATGAAATTAATCGCTGCAAATGCAAGGTAGAGCAGTTAATCAGCATTGTCAACGCAATTGTGTTGTTCATCCGGTACTGGGTTTGCTGTACAAGTGTACTATTACGTTGCTTCATCCTGTTACTCTGTAGAGAAAGATACAGCTGTGGTGACACCTGATGTGTAAGCTCTACAGCGCTTAATCCCTGTTCAGCCCGTCATAGACGCTAGACTCCCTTTTTTTGTGGGGTTTTTTTTTTTTCAGCAAGAAAAATTACGGTACTGAAAGAAAATGTGGAAGTGCATTGATTTGATACATGAGTGTAGTAGCACAGAAAAGACATGTCAAGTAGGATAGTCCTCCAAAACATAGCTGCTGAAACTTCATGAGACAGTCTGATATCGCTTACTTTCTTAGTTCTATTCACTTCATGTCTGTGAAGGTCCTTGCCAGCAGCAAAGATGATATGTTTCTACAATACAGATAATGATGTTAACACCTTTTTGTATAATTTTTTTTTTTTTTTTAATTCAGAACTAGCCAAAATGAATGATAGTCTCAACATGAAAGTACTTTCCTCTTCATGAGTTATTTGCTGGTCTGCTTTTTTTTGAGTAATTTTGTTTTGCACAGACGGTGGCAAATTTACCACTTACTACCTTGCATTTTTTCACAGCATACACTGAGTGCATACCATATGTTGCTTCCTGAACCATTTAAAAATTGTTATAATGATCTCTTCATGCCAGGAAATGGATCACAAAAAGGTAATAAACTTTTGAACTGCAGGGAGATTTTTTTTTTTTTTTAAAAACAAAATGTTTGTTCACACTTCTTGCTTGTGTGTATGTGTGTGAAACACTACAAGATGGTAAGATGCCGTTTGGAATTAAGATCAGGCTGCATATATAAGGCAGACCTGGTATATTTTTTCCCACTATGGAAAGGAAAAAAAATTCTTTCCTTTTAATAGGGAACAGAATGTGCCAAACATCAGGGAGGGTAGGAATTTGCAATTCTGTGTCATCTTTACAGGGAATTTGTGGCAGATGAATTGGGATGAGTCCTATTGCAGATATTCCTGAGCTTCATGTATTCCAGACTGGGTTTTGCTTTTTCTTCCAATAGTATTTTCTTCTGTTCACTCAGAGCAGCTCCGGTCTTCCTTCAGCTACTACTTAAGTGAAAACAGAAATGTAGACCCCAATGAGCATTTGTTAGTTCTCTTTTTGATCCCTTTGAGGTTTACAAAAGGCATCTAGAAACATTTCTGAGTTCCTATTTCAACTGCTGTGATGGAGCTGCCAGCTGTCCAGACTCTTCTTTAATGATCAGGTTTCTCCTTATGCTGTAGAAACGACTCCTGATAGATCCACCAAAGCTTTTAAAGTGTCCTGTGCATTTTGAAATGGATTAGTTTTCTTTTGGCCATCATGCAGTGGATTAATTTTCTTAACTAGCTAGCACAGCAGTTGCAGGCGTGCTTGGTTGGTTTTTTTTTTTTTTTTTTTTTTTTTTGGCCAGAGATTTCCACATTCCAGACAGACTTTTTGGTATTTTGATCTTGTTTTGTGAGGATAAGCTTGAGGGAAAAGGCCGACTGCAACTTGGCTCAGTCCCCAGAGGCATTAATGAAAATATAAACCAAGCCCCACAACCGAAACAAGTGCATCCAAAACCCAAACTAGTTTTGTAATCCTAATTCTGGACAATCTTGAGTCACATTTATATAAACAAAACTCCCTGCTCCCTTTTCTCCTTGCAAAGACCTGGCACCACTGCAGAAGCATATCAGCTCTTCCAGGACCAAGGCTGCCATCTGAGTTGAGCAGCAGACTTGCCCATCAGGTAGCAGCACACGAAGGGTTGCTATTTCCCCTCGAAAGCTAGCAGCCATGCTTGCTGCCCAATTCCTCTTTCCACCACTAGTCTTGGTCTATATGCTTTCCTGCAGACTCCACTGGCTCCCCATGACGACAGCCAGGATTGTTCAGGACGAGGCCTGACTCACGCTGAAGCTTTGCCCTTGCAGGGGGATGAAGTGGGCTCTGGCACCTCCAGATGCAGCGCTGAGGTTTGCCTTGCCGCAGGGGCAGCGCACGGTGCTGTACGGCAGCGGGGATGCCTTCAAAGAGCTGTCAGGGGATGAGGCAGCAGCCAGACTGGCCCAGCCAGCCCGTTTACAGTGCTTCAAGTACCCTGAAATATCTTGCTTAGCCCAGGGCTGGCTCAGGTGTGGCCTAACAGACACAAGAAGTTAAAGGTGAGGAACTAATGTGGTTAAATTCTGGTCTTTGTGCACATCCCACCACTGCCTTTTAGATCCCCATAAAGAGCAAACCTTGTAAGAGAAGACTGTGGTTTGAAGAGGTAAGGAAGCTTTACATAAAGAGCCTCTGGTAATTTTCTGTCATACATACAGTATCCACAAATACCATTTCTGGGAGGCAATAAGCTTTCTGCCTAGCAGCTGTAATAAATGACCCAACAGACACTCTTCTGCTATGCCATTTATTCCACCCTTCTGCACTGCAACCGAGTCCTACATAGATCTGGGATTGTGCTGAACACACTGCTTTCAAGTTACTTTAGTTACGCCGTGCCTCATTTGCAAAGCGCTCCTCATGACCCAGCGGATGTACCAATTTGATGAGCATTTAAAATTGGAGGATGGCTTTTGTTGCTGTCTGAGGCAAGGTGAGTCAGGAGAGCTTGGCGTGTGGGTGGCTGAGCGCCCGCACGTGCCCAAAAACACACTTCAAGGAGCAATGGGAGTAGAGAGCTGACCTAAAAAGGCAGCCAGAAAACCTCAGTCATTGGAATGCATGAGTTTGTCTTTATTTGGTTAACTCTTAACATCTTCTGACCATTAACGGCTACAGGACCAGATGCTGTCTGACGTTATTATGTACACAGCCGCATAGATATGTGCACGCACGTATGGATGATGCCCTGTTTCTTTGGTATAAACAGGAGCATGGAACCTACTTCAGCTGCTGATGCAAGGCAAATAGCTGACCATTATCGTTCAATCCATCTGTAGCTTTGTGAATATCAAGATGATATCTTTCATGCTTGCTCTGTCATTATTGTGCTTAAACATTTTTTATTAGCTGGTGAATTAAGTAGCTTCTGTAGATGCGCTGATTTCTAACAGATCGTCTCTTCAAACCACGCAGCAAAACATGGAGAGCAAGCAAATGACAATTTCCAGAGCCCAAGCTCCTGATTTTAATGCAGATTTCTGTAAGTGTAGGAACTAGGTCTATAGTTCCTAACAGGGAATTTGCCCACCTCTGAGGATTTGGGTGCTCTTTCCAATGTCTACAATAGGAGACAGCATCCACATTAGCAGCATGCTGACGTCAGGGCAAATAAAGCCAGAAATGCTCAGGATCCAGAATAGTGTTTCCACCTCAACAAATATTTGCAATGCCGATATTCCTGAGCTCCAGAGTGAAACATAGAGGATGAGCAGCTTTGACAACAAGGGAAACTGACACACTCAAATATAAAGGTGTAATTTCACCCACAGAGGGGTAAGCCTCCTGAAAAAGACAGAAGTTTTTATATCAGGCCTTTATATCAGAAGGAGCTTTATTTCCTTGGCAAGCTGTCCTGTTTTGACAATCCCTCCACCTTTCCAGGCAGCGTGCCAGGCGAGAGACAGCAGCAGAGACAGGCAGGCGAAAGCAAACACTGAGCCTGTGGTATCGGCTCTTTTGGGACAGAACAAGGACCTGCTTCCATCAAACTTAATCATATTTAATACTTGGCTGCTGGGAACAGCTACTGTTTTGTGGCTGGGGAGAGGACAAGATGTTTGACTGAGCAAAGGCAGGCTGCGTGGGGAGAAGGTGGTGGTGGTGATTCATCCCAGAATAAATGTGCCTCTGCTGGGGTGGGGCAAAGCCAATTTTAAGAGGTGCAGTAAGTGTTGGCATCTGTAGGAAATAAATGAATAAATCAAATGAAGAAAACATGACTGGGTCTAGGTAATTCATATGCTCAGGACCCCAGTTTCCTTTCCTGGCATCCCACATGGCTCTGTGCATGTGCTGCGTTTACCTTCTATTTCAGCAGAAAAGCCGAAGGATTATTTCTCCAAAGAATCCGCTGATTTTACAGAAGCCCATCTGAAATGGAAACATTTGATCCTACACAGGGTGCTGGGCTGGTTTTTTTTTTTTTTACCTCCTTTCCGTTACTTACATTTTGCCACTTTGTTTAGTTGGCAGTGGTGCTCCATTACAACCATCCTAATGAAAAAATCACCAATTTCAGTTGCCACCAGCACAGAAGTGGGTTAATATTTAGCAAGGCAGGTTGTCTTAAACTAGAAAAGCTAGCACAATGTGAGATGGCTCAGCATGGCTCAGATAGTGCAGTTATTCCCCTTTTTAAGATGAAAGGAAAATTTTTTTTTATACGCCTGATCCCTGAAGTCATTTGCCCTGGCCAGCCTGAAAGCAGCCCTGCCTGCCCATCTTTTGGCGTTAGGTCCTCTCCTTTCACACTTTCAGATGCCGTATAGTGTGGGAAAACCCAAACATTGCATTGCCTCTGCCGGCCTCTGAGGGTGAGTGAAGGAAGGATCTTTGCACGGGGAAGTTTACAGCATGAAAAGGGATGGTTTGCTAACATTTTGGCCCACTTTTTTTTTTTTTCCCCTCAGGTGTATTGGCTGGAAGTTTGCAGCCAGGGTTTCTAATGTCAGAAACAATAAGGGCATGAGGAATTTAAAAGCATTGCTGCCTTGGCAAAGTGGAAAACCACGGTGCTGAAGCAGTTGTTCCTCTGAACACTTCAGCTGAGCATCTCTGAGCACTCATGCCAAATTCTGCCTCCGTGTCCTGACAGCCTGCAGGAAGAGCTCAGCCCAGCGCCGCGCACTGTTGAGGGCAGCAGCGATGCAAGCTGGCACGCGGGGAGCGAGTTACTCATGCAGCCTGATGCGGTCTGAAAAAGCCAGTATGAAAAAGTCCTCTTCGCAGCCTCTGCTTAACAAACAGACATGTGGGAGCTGGAAAGTGCCAGGGCATGGAGCGCTGCCCTGCTGTGAATAAAAGCTCAGCTCTGGCAAGGCAGTGTGTGAGGGTGCCCTGCTCCATTGCTCACCATCCCTGCTGCGTCTGACTGGCTGTATCTCCTTGCTGGCTCTGCCTCCTTCTGCTGCACGATCTGATCTGTGCCCTCACACCTCGACACCTAGGCACAGTCCTTGTATATCTGTCCCAGGCAGTTGCGAGACAAGATCCTGAGCCCAGAAGCTTCTCTGCTTTCTCCCGCTGCACTAGCTGCCTTCATAAGCGGCAGAGCATCTCCCTTGGGATCTGGCTTCCCGTATGGATTCCACTGGCACCTCTTTAGTACTTCTTTTGAATCGAGGTAGTAGATAATGCAGGGCAAATTACTGCTTCTGATAACTCAGGTTTCAGAGAAATGTCAGAGAAAGTCTTCAAGGCAAACTGTGATGAACGCAAGACTTTTATGTTCTTCCAAGATTTTTTGTTTTTCTCTAAGGCTGCCCTGTTTTTCTTCCTCTTCCTTTAGGAAAAATGAGAGCTACGATCTCAAAAGATGTTGCACGTGTGCATGCAAGAAAAGGTTCTCTGAAGAATAACAGTGCATCCAAACACTTGCCTTCCTATTTTAATTCTGCTTCAGGCAGAAATAGAGAAAGAGTATACTATCTCTATCCACAGTCAGAAGCATCCTATGGCATAGGCTGCTGGGAGAAATGAATTATCTATGCAAGAAAAGTTAATTAAAGAAAAGGTTTTATGAGATCTGTATTCAAAACAGAAAGAAGTTAAATTTAAAACTGAGATTTCTCATGTCCTACTTGCAGGCACTACCAGGGGAATGGCATACCTTGTTGGAAACACAGCGTAGTGACTTCTCCGGCAGCACTCGGGCAGGGGATTTGCCACGCTGGATCAGATCATTAGCCCATATCGCCATCTATGCCAAGCCATCTACTGCTGAGGCCAGCAAATTCCCTCCAGACAGATTGCCCTTGTGCAATTCCATGGGGCTGTGTGACGGGTGAGATGAATCCAGACCAAGCAGAAATGTCCTCGTGCAGTGCAGGAGGAACAAGAGCCTTTTAAAGGGGCAGATGTCGCAGGTGACATCATGTAGGTGGCTGAGTAACGGGATGGAGCAGGAGCAGAAACAGTCCTTTTGCTTCCCTGCTCCCCAGCCCGCATCTTAAAGTCTCACCATGATGAGGAAAAGCAACTGATGTGTCAGAGGTCCAGCTGAGCACTGAGAATCAGTCCCGAGGACTCTTTGGATCCCTGAATTTTCAAGAACATTTCTCATTTAATTGCATATTTTCTGAAGACCTCTTATTCTAGCAATCCATACATGGAAATCAAAGTCAGAAGTTTCACTCTGTAATGCTTTCTGCAACAAAGCCTCACAGAGGTGCTCTAGAGGAAAGGTAAATGAATTTTATATGCTAGATAACGCACCACTTTAATGAAATCCTGTCCCATTAGGATGTCAAAGAAGCCGTTATCACTGAAATCTCTTGTCTTACCAGCACGGAGTAACAGATTGGGATGAGATGATGTGCCCAAATGTAACTGCTAACTACATAAATAGAATAGAGTTGGATAATTGTAACTGTAAACATCAGATAGATCAGATACAGAAGCAAAAACCCATCTAAAGGCTAAACTGGATTCATTGTTGGTTACAAGTCACACGTAGGAGTTCATGTCACTTTAAAGAAAGATATAACCATGAGGTGTATTTGTTCTTCATTACTAATAATGTCATACATGCTATCGGCTGGGGCAGAGAGGAGAGAGCTGTAACCCCTGTGTGAGCACCAGTGCTCCTCACAGCAGGCGAACCAGTCGATTTCTGCCTTTGTACCATAACACAGAACTTAAACTTCAACCTCATTTTTCCTTTACAAACAAAATACACTGCACTGCGTATGCTATTCAAACGGGTATGATATTTGGAGATGCTCATTAAGGGAAACCATTAAGGCATGCTATACTGCATCCTGGGCTGCATCTAAAAGGAGTGTGGCCAGCAGGCCGAGGGAGGTGATTCTCACCCTCTACTCTGCTCTTGTGAGACCCTACCTCCAGTTCTGGAGCCCCAAACATAAGGACATGGACCTCTTGAAGTGAGTCCAGAGGAGTCCAGGAAGATGATCAGAGGGCTGGAGCACCTCTCCTACGAGGACAGGCAGAGAGAGTTGGGGCTGTTCAGCCTGGAGAAGAGGAGGCTCCGGGGAGACCTGATAGCAGCCTTCCAGTACCTCAAGGGGGCCTACAGGAAAGACAGGGAGAAACTCTTTAGCAGGGCCTGTTGTGATAGGATGAGGGGTAATTGTTTTAAAATAGAGGAAGGTAGATTCAAACTGAATGAAAGGAAGAAATTGTTTACAATGAGGGTGGTGGAACACTGGCACAGGTTGCCCAGAGAGGTGGTGGATGTCCCATCCCTGGAAACATTCAAGGCCAAGTTGGACAGGGCTTTGAGCAACCCGATCTGGTTGGAGATGTCCCTGCTCCTTG
>WHYT01016953.1:236495-277053 GCA_009806455.1 Tetrax tetrax
GCACCAGTGCTCCTCACAGCAGGCGAACCAGTCGATTTCTGCCTTTGTACCATAACACAGAACTTAAACTTCAACCTCATTTTTCCTTTACAAACAAAATACACTGCACTGCGTATGCTATTCAAATGGGTATGATATTTGGAGATGCTCATTAAGGGAAACCATTAAGGCATGCTATACTGCATCCTGGGCTGCATCTAAAAGGAGTGTGGCCAGCAGGCCGAGGGAGGTGATTCTCCCCCTCTACTCTGCTCTTGTGAGACCCTACCTCCAGTTCTGGAGCCCCAAACATGAGGACATGGACCTCTTGAAGTGAGTCCAGAGGAGTCCAGGAAGATGATCAGAGGGCTGGAGCACCTCTCTTATGCGGACAGTCTGAGAGAGTTGGGGCTGTTCAGCCTGGAGAAGAGGAGGCTCCGGGGAGACCTGATAGCGGCCTTCCAGTACCTCAAGGGGGCCTACAGGAAAGATGGGGAGAAACTCTTTAGCAGGGCCTGTTGTGATAGGATGAGGGGTAATTGTTTTAAAATAGAGGCAGGTAGATTCAAACTGAATGTAAGGAAGAAATTGTTTACAATGAGTGTGGTGGAACACTGGCACAGGTTGCCCAGAGAGGTGGCTGATGCCTCATCCCTGGAAACATTCAAGGCCAGGTTGGACAGGGCTTTGAGCAACCTGATCTGGTTGGAGATGTCCCTGCTCCTTGCAGAGGGTTTGGACTAGATGGCCTTTAAAGGTCCCTTCCAACCCAAACAATTCTATTATTCTGATTCTATATGCTTTATTCTATAGCAGAGTTTAAGCACATGGCAATTAGTTGCATTCCTTAGAACTGGAGAGTGCTCTGGGATATTATGGCCCAGCTAAGGCAGCATCTCCTTATTTTGGGGTTGTTTTTTTTAATATTTTAAAATATAGGCTAAGTGGAGTCATATACAATAGTCAAAGGAATTCCAAGTCACCACAAGAGATCCTGGGGTGAGACTCTAGGCAGAAAATGGAACAGGGTACCTGACAAGACACTGACCAGTGACAGAAGGTGAGAGATGGGTTAATTCTCCTGCTTTTTTTCAGGACATTGTTGGTAGATTCCTCAGGACACCAGACTTCTGACAAAACCTCACACACCTGTAACGTAACCACGCAGCTTCTCTCCCACTGCTGCAACAATATGGTCAGCTGGAACCAATATTGGCATGAAAAGGTGATAGCATTCAAAACATAGACTGAAACATAACAGATGGTAAGCATAGCCCAAGGCAAAAACAAATCCCCAAAGGAAAACACAAAAACAAATATCAGAGATAAACCAACATTTAAATAAACAAACAAATACAAAAAGAAAATGCCTTAAAGGGAGAATCTTGGAAGAGTTACAAAATCATCTGACAAGAGAAAAAAAAGTCAGTAGGGACCAACGTGCCATAAGGAAGGGCTGAGTTGCACAATGGTGTTCACTGAGTCTGAAGTAGCCTCCAGATGTTCCCTCTTACTCATGTTGTGAAATAGCTGCTTTGCAGCTGCTGGCTAAGCTGAGGCTGGTCATGGTGCCTCTTGTCTCACACTGTCCAAGAGAAGAGAAACTACATTTGTTTCTCTCTAATGGTGGATCCACTGGTGCAGCAGAAGTGTGCACAAAGCTAACAGATGGAATAAAGTAGGACCAATGCTAGTGAAGATATAGAGGAACTATTAACAGTGACTACTGCCAGAGGCCCCCCAGTTACCAATGTTAAAAATGAAGTTAGGTCAGTATCTAAATGACCTTTGGAGTTTAATGAGTTGATCAAATTCCAAATTTGGACTGCTACAGATTGCTACAGACACAGGAAATTTAAAACTAATGTAAGATTATCTTGCTCTAAATGATGAGGTAGTTTGGAGATGAACTGCAGCATCCCACAATATCAGTAATAATCCATTAGCTCCATTCTAATATTTATAATGGTAATGTACTTAAGCTTATCCTTCCGTGTTTTGATATGTTATCAGTCATCTTGCCTTCCATAAACCGGTCGACTTGGTTAATAATGTAAATCCTATGAGTGCATGTAGCAGTGACACGGCAGCAGGAAATGCCACGTATTTCTTAGGTGTGATCATGGCAGTACAGTTTGTGTTCACAGCAGTTAAGAAGAGCCTGATTAAAAATAAATTACTTGGTTAGCAGAAGACATGGAAAGTATGTGCATCAATTTGTCCTCTTTTTTTTTTTTTTTTTTTTTTTTTTTTTTTTTTTTTTTTTTTTCTGGAACTATAGAGATTTCTATCTTCTTTTAAGGCAAGAGAGAAAAAAATTACTCTAAATAAACACTTTTTTTCAAGCCCCTTGCAAAATTTTTCTCTGTTTCTTTCCTATGACAAGAATCTGATTAAACTGTCTACTATCTTTGCTCAGCCTAAAAAGAACTGCTTTGTTTCTTTCATGTAGAAGGTTTACATTAAAAGCCCTTTGAAGAAAGCTTCTGCCCCAGAGGTTAATAATTTTCCTAAAAACATGCGAAGTAAATCCCTTTTACCCCAAACTAACTAGTTTCACACTGTGGCAGCTACCTACCCAGTTAATGTGTCCCATGCAGCCCCGCATTTGAGGAGAGGAGTAGGGATCTGTGTTAGAGGTCTCCAGCTCCTTTCAGAGACACCTAAATGCAAGGACAAGATCTTTAGCTGGAAAATCTTGGCTTCAGAAAGACTGGTCAGCCCACCCACCCCTCTTGCTCAAGGCAAGTGTTCTTCTGGGGTTGTGGGACGGTCCAGCTTGGTGGAGAAGACCTAAAACGCGTCTTGTGTTGCTTTTCTGGGGGATGCTCACCAATTATCTTCTTACAGGATGTCGTCAAATGACTTTCCGGTGCTGAAGACTGCAGATTTGAAGTCTTCTGCCCCCTGGTTCACATGAATGTTTAAGAAAATTATTTAAGAGTGTATTTCTATTAGTTGTCTTTCGGGTTTTGAGCCTTTGGTGGGGAGTCACAAGGTTGCAGGGACTGAGGATTTAGGGCTTGTTTGAAATAAGACAGCAGACAGCTTCCAGTAGTGTTTCTGGGCTACTGCTCCCTCTGTTACACCTGCCAAGCTACAATAACAAACTACTCCCTCCATATATTTAGCCAAACAAGATATACATGAAAAATAAAACCCTGAAGAATCTGTCATCACATATCACCCCTACTTGCAGTCGAATTCACTTACCCAAGACACATACATATATATTCTTTCCTCTTTTTGAACTCACACTAATTATTTAATTGTTTGGTAGGTTGTTTTCCACTCGTCTCTCCCTCTTGGTCACCTGATGGAGGCTGATGAGCAGCATCTAAGAAGGAGTGGGAGCACGGCTACAGGACAGAAAGGCTGAGAGAGGTGGACATTGGCCTTTGTTGCACAAACTTTGGGTGCTGCCTAGGGTGGCGTTGCATACACAAATGTGGCAATGAAGTCCAAGAGGGCTATTAATGCCATTGGAGATGCTGCCAAAGACACCAACAACTTGTGTAATAGTTTAATGATTAAAGCAATTGTCCAGGAGGCAGAAATAGAAGAAATTAAGCCCTCTTCAGCCTCAGAGGATTTGAATACAGTAAGTTTGAGGAAGCAGCTGCATCTTCTCTGGAGTTTGTCCTAAGTATTGGGCTCAGGACAAGACTTGGGTGAGGCCCAGCTCTCCTCCCCCACTGCTCAACGTTGCTCACTACACTGCAAATAGCAATGCTTTCAGGACTCTGAAGGGGGAATAAAACAAAGCACCTTCTTCTGTCCCCTGTGAGCAAGGACCTTCTCAAGTGATGGAAGAGTCCTTTCCGGTGGCAAGGTCAGGCTCCTCTCGCTTCTTGACTGCAGCAGCTGGAGAGCGTCGTCCCATGCTGGCTCTGAGGGGCCGAGGAGCAGATAGGATCTGGCGTCCTGGGCAAGGACAGCTTTTTTTTTTTTTGGAGATCTTCCCTCAAGACAGCACTCAGGGCCCTGATCATGGTGGCTAGAGCACCCTGTTCTGCTGAGTGAGGTGCTTGTGGGGGTATCTGGTGGTTTCCTGGATGTTCCTGCTGGGACAACACTGATAAGGTTGTCCAAGTCACAGGCTGAGTCTTCTCCTGGTCCCAGAGGTAACCTGGGAGCCACTTACCACTCCTGAGCTCAGGGATGGGAGCTCCAGTGATAATACTGCCTAGAATCATAGAATAATTAATGGTAGAAAGGATCTCTGGAGACCATCTGGCCCAACTCCTTCCCCAAGCTGGGCCAACTTGTGTCTTGTTCAGTAATAAATTCAGAAGCTCAAAAGTTAGCATCCTTTTGCTGATCCACTAAGGTAAAAAAGTTTTGAAAAAGACTCTAGAACCATGGTAAAATGACCACAGTGTACTTTATTTAATGATTTTGGTACCTTGTGTTGCAATAAAATAAAAAAAATCTACAAAATCCAAATATATAAAATTTTCAAGTTTTCCTTTTAAGTTTTACAAGAAAAATCAAGTTGTAACCAAGGAAATTTGTTAGTATGAAGCACTACTTTCAACTTCATTTCATCACAAATTGCAACTTACTTAACAGACCAAAAGAACTATGGTACTGCAGTACATCAAATACTTCACACACTGTGTTCTTTACTATAGCACATGTAACCTCTGCCGCGGGAGACAGCGGTCTCTAGCCAATAAAGACACTCTTCACAATCTGAACTCTAAAGGAATGTTTGTATACATGGATTCATAATATATATATTTACAGGAAGATTTCATCTTTTTTTTTTTTTAATAACTATTTTGATTCTTCATTTCAAATAAAATACCAAATACATTTTTACAATGTTTACAAGTCAAAGCACAAGTTCTGCAATGATTATCATTCACCTCAAGTCACTGTGCTTGTACTGGGGGGATATCTACATTGCTCCATCAACACAAACGTGATCTGCCATCACTTTATTTCCGCAACGGTGACTAAAGAGTATAAGCACAGTAACAATTATTTTAGCACAATCAGTGTATAATGCAACAGTTTACAACAGAGAACTGAGAAACTATTGGTCCATTCTGTTCGATTTACTGTTTATCTGCCAACTGTTACGTTAGTCTTTGTCACATAAATTGTGTACAAGAGAAGAGTTAAATAACACAACTTGAATAGGAAAGAGCACACATTTTTAAGGCAAATTAATAAGCAGCTTATGATGTTTTTTGTTAAAACTATACCCCAACCGGACCTAAAAATAAAATGTATGTTCTGTAACTGTCAATAATTATATCTTGTTAAATTGATCTCCTCTATAAATTGATCAACATGGCTTTGAACCTGGTTATTCAAAATGGAAACAACTTGCCCCCCCCAAAATCCCCAAATATAGAAAGTGCACGCCTTCATATGCGCCAAAAGAAAACAAAAGGCAGCTGAGGTAGTTAGATGTAAAATGTATTTACGAAAAATAACTGAAAAACTAAACCCAGGACATATACAGTAAATAGCCCATCATTTGGAATTAATTTTATGTCATGCAACAACTTAAAGCAGGAAACTTTATGATTTCTGAAACAAAAGAAAATTATTTTAGTAATAGCAGCTTAGGAATGAACACAGAATATACTACCGGAATTTGAATTTCAAGTATTTGAGTCTCTTTGCATGTGCATTTTTTTACAGGCTTCTTATAGTATTAGGAAGTCATTTACTTTTTAGCAGACATCACATGAGATCTGGTCTACCTCTGGGACTGCAGCTCCTGGAAGGCAGAAGTACACTGCGAGTGCCTGAAGATGCACCACCATGTGTGCCCAGAGGTACCACCATCTCAGCTTGGGTGGACTTCTACACACCCATCCTCCACTGAGGCCACCTGAGAGTCACAGGGCCAGGGGTCCCATGCTTGTGTCTTCCAGGGACTGATCGGATAGATGTCCTTGGAGCCTGCCTAGGAGGTACCCACATGTCTGGATCCATGCAGGATGTTTCGGGGATCCCCCATGTGATGTTCCTGCAGAGCCTGTGTGTACACACCAGCCCAGGCAGAGGCCTTCAGCACCGAGCAGTCCCCAAAGAGAGGATTGGCCTCCAGCTTAGACCACAGAGTGGCAGCTCTACCTGGGCCTTTCTGCCCGCACCCAGCACCATTGCATTTCAACCCTCATGGTAATATTTTCTCATATGGAGAGAGGGATGGTACTCCCCTTCCTGTAGATAGGACAATGTCAAAAAATGACAGGATGAGCAAGGATATGGACTCAGATCATGGTCCCCAAGCTCCACATAACAGACCCTGACACAGAGGCAGCCTCAGCTTTCCCTTCCATTCCTGCCTAGGAAGAGGAGCAGGCAGTTTTCTGATGGGGCTCTGAGTGACCTGATCTGGTTGGAGATGTCCCTGGTCCTTGCAGAGGGGTTGGACTAGATAACCTTTAAAGGGCCCTTCGAACCCAAACTATTCTATGATTCTATGTTTCTCTACCAAAATGCACAACTTCAATGCGCAAGTGCGAGAAGAGACTTCAGGCTCTGGGAATGAATTTCACAAAAAAAGCCTGCTTCTAGAAGACAGACAAATTTGGACATGTATTCCTGTCTTCAGTAGTGATCATCTAATACATCCCATTACTGAACATGCAATGTGCTTGCTCTTCTGAGTCCTGCTGTTAGATCTCCCTGCTGATGGTCACAACACGGGTACATGCAATTTGGTATCATGAATTCTGCACCAGGCTGAAGAAATCACAGCAGGGAGCATCACAAACTGAAATGGTTTTGGTAGGTTTTTTTTTTTTTTTTTTGATTGGGATGTGAAGATGTAGGGTTTGTACTTCTGAAGTGTGTACATATAACTTGTGAAAGAGAAAAATGTATTCATGCCTTTTTTCATTTTTATTTTCTATTAAACAAAAAAATTCTGAAACTCCTTGTTTTTTTTTCTTAATTTTACCTTTCTAAGCTCCCTTTTTTTTTTTTTTGATTATGATTTTCAAAAGTGATGCACAGTTTTGACCAACTTTATCTCTGGCAGCCCAAAATGAGGAGTCACTGATGTTCACAGTGTGCTGAACCGACGTATTATGGTGGCAGAGCCACCGGTAATTGCCAATTACACTTGCACATCCTGCACATTGTGGCCTTTAATTTTCTCTGCTCTTACCACAGAATTACATGGAAAACTAGAAAACTGGAGTGTGAGGTTTCTTGGCGTGGCATGGTATTGCAGTTTTCCCCAAACAAAATGTTTGTCAGGAGTTCTTGCTCAGTTGTTCAGATTTTTTGGGGAGGGGCAAGGAGTGGGGTTGTGTTAATCTCAGTTTCTCAGAGAAATCAAGGATTTATAGCTTTATGTAAACCAAAGCAGAAAACAATATTCTGATTTTTGAAGGGGAGAGAAGTATTTTTCAGGTCTTATTTCATAAAACGCAAAGATGCTGAAAGGCACACCTTTGAACCGGATGTACGCATCTTTCTCTTCATGTGAAACAACAGTAAAGGCAA
Organism: Tetrax tetrax; assembly: GCA_009806455.1. Taxonomy (NCBI): domain Eukaryota; kingdom Metazoa; phylum Chordata; class Aves; order Otidiformes; family Otididae; genus Tetrax; species Tetrax tetrax. The sequence continues at coordinate 243,954 of WHYT01016953.1, forward strand.
TCCTTTGCTTTTCCCTATACATATCAGCTTGCAAAGGACAGAAAACTACAAACTACATCTTTGAGGACTGCATTGCACCAGCTGATAAACTTGCTTGTGTTCTTAGCACAAACCCCTACAGCCTAGGCATCCAACTTCACGTTTCAGTGTTTTGGCATTGTGGGTATTTGACGTAACATGGGCATCCTCTTCACTGCGTCTTAACTTTTATTTTTCTGCCTTTCCTTTTCACAGAGGGATGCTGCAAACAATATTCTCAAGTCTCAGTGCTCACAGTCAGCATCTGCCTCAAGAAGCAGCAGTCCCTTTCCCCATCACCAGTTCAGCTGTGTTAGTGATAGCCACTGGTGAAACTGGAGGAAAAGAGGATCTACCTGCACCTGTCTGATCCTACCTTTGTGCCATCGAGGTGCCTCTGTCCCCTCTCTGTGTGACCCAGCACTAAAGACTCAGATTAGGCTTGTCAGGATCCAAATCCTAGATCCATTTTCAGGTGTTTCAGTGGTAAAAGCATGACAGGCGAGTATCGTGGAGGGCTGAGGTGGCAGGCTGGCAGGGAGAGCAGGAGGACTCTTGCCTGAGCTTAGGATAAAATTTCACCACCCCAACTTGTCCACTTTTTCCCCAGCTGCCCTAAAGCCCAGTAACTTAGACTTTATAGAGAGATGTGGATTTTTCTTGAAATTGAAATGTATAGCTTAAAGGATACTTTTTCATAGAAAATATATTATTATAATTAATATATTAATAAGCCATCTGAATATTTAAACAGCTATTTTATTTTTTTCCTGGAATCCAGCCAGGTATTGTGGCCTTATCCAGTGACTAGCAGAATTGGAAGACCTAGAAATGCTTTAGTATTATTTCCAGTGGACACTTTTTTACTACAAGCTTGATATTCCTTTCTCAGACATTTTCATTGACTTAGCCTAATCAGTATTGGGTGCACAACGACTGACAGTTTCACTTGATAGTAAAGTTCAAGTGAGCTGTAAAATAATTATTAAAAAGATTTCTTAAAAATAAATTTCACTTAGAGTGCCATAGTGAAATTTAAAAGCAAAATGCCCACATGCTTACTCCTGGGGCTTATTGGACTCCATTAAAGTCAAAAGAAAGTCATCCATTTGCTACAGTGGATCTTCAGGGAAGCCCTTTATGATTATAAACTGCCTGTAATCACAGCAAATCCTAGTGTAATAAATGCTCCTGTCCAGAGCGCTGGTGTAAGTATGACTTATTGTCGTGTTCATCAGGCAGAATATCTCTATCAGTCCTTTAAAAGTGTCTTTTTTTTTTTTTTTTTTTTTTTTTTTTTTTTTTTTGCGTAGCTGTAGATCATTCAAGAAGGTTTTGTAAGCACAACTGTTATTGAGTCTGTCTTTTAAGATCATATGCCTCACATGAAATTGCTTTGGAAGGCTCACCTGTTTTAATGATAGCTGAGAAACATTTTTACATGCGTTTCCCCAAAATAAATCAAATTTACCAGTCAGTCTGAAAACAAACTTTGAGTTCTGTATCTGAAGAGATGAAGGGTGGAAGCATGCACAAATTAGTTAGCCTTATCTGAGTGTACTTTTTGCTGTAATGATTGGAGGATATGCTCTTTTTAATTACTACTGGATTATTAATAGTTTTTGTAGGAATCCATTTGGAATGTCCAATATGAACTAACTGACATGCTCTTTGCACACCACAAATTTCACGAGAACAATATATACTGAGGAAGAACAATTAAATTGGATTTTATTTTCTGTTTCTCTCTTATCCAGAAGTCAAATGGTGTTTGCATGGCTCTTCAGCATGAGAAAAAACAATTATGAAGTTAGCATTTGATTAAAGATGCAGGTAAGCAAGCATGGGAAGAGGAACGGAGCCAGCTTCCACTGCGGAGACAGCCTTATACAAGGAACAGCACCTGCAGGAAAATACAGTGATGCTCATTTGTTAGAACAAACATTAGCTTGTTAATAATACACAGCTCACAGAACAGACAGCAAAATATCTGTCCTCTCAAGTAGAACAAAATATGCAGGGGACAGCTTCTGCCCTTGAGAATCAATGGGCATTAATTTAAAGGAACTGCAGTCCTCTTAAAGAAGAACCGCAGTGGCATAGCGGATCTGTGCTTGCTGATCCAACGTGATCCCCAGTTAGTGGCCGTTCTGTGAGTTGGAAATTATCTCAGAAACAAAAGATATTTACTTGTAGGCTGCTATGGGCACATACCAAGGCTTTTGGAATGATGAACTAAGGTCAGGTGAGCAGCAAAATGTGACCACTATCTTTAAAAATGTTCCTGCTTTGCACTCTATTAAATTACTGCAGTATTTGCATCTTTCCTTCTCTAATTCTACAGGTTATCTCATTAGCTGGGTGTTATGCAAAGGGATTTTTGAGTTTTGTACTACTACACGAGGAAGAAAAAAAATCTGATAGATAACCTGAGCGTTATCTTCTCTCATCAGTAAGGTTTGCATATAAGACTCACAAGCGTAGGAGAAAAACAGAAGCAAAGAGAACAAAAGGAAGGAATAAAATCAGAACAGTTTCTAGTACATTTTTCAGACTTGTCTGAGTGAATCTTTGAAGGAAACAGACCTGTTGTGATGTGCTACACTTACAGATCATGTGTGAGGCTACAGATGCCTCCATAGTGATTTCTGCTGAAATCAGGGTGACACTGCTCCTGCTCCCAAACAAGCAAAAATTGATAACTGGTAATATGGTTGAAAGTTCTTCAGCAGTGATTTCCATGATAAGCTGAGTGATAGATCACCTGAGCATGAACAAACACTATGAGGGCTCACCTACTCTAAAGATTCACAGCTGTTCCTTAAGGCTTCTACCACATCATCTACTGATCTTCTTTATTTTTTTCCTACTCTACACTTTTGCAAGTTTACCCAACTCCCCCATACCTCTCCTGCACTCCCCACTATCTATGTGCTCCTTAGCTGTGCAGGAATAAGATGATGTGAGGACTACTAGCACTAAAGAAACAAGCACTTGCAAATCCACTATTTACTTATGGGCATACACCATGAGAAACTGAGAGCATGAGAAAATGCACAAGCACTTGAACACCAAGCCTGTAATATTCCATATATAGAAAAGCCCATCTTCTGAGCCTATTTTAAATCTCAATTTTTTAATTTTTTTTTTTTTTTTTTTTTTTGTGGAAGCCATCTGACATTTGTCCTCTGTAAAGAAAATAATTTTTAAAAAAGGTTCTTTTTATATTCTAAAGATCTATGATTTCTAAATTTGACAATCGCTGGCATAACAGCCATACAAAATCCTTGTCTCCTAGGCCTTAGTTTGGGACACTTTTATATCTTATTGCTAATAAACAACTTCTAACTATTTAAGAAGTATCTTTCACTGTCTCCCTGTGTGTTCCAGTTAGTTTGTAATGTATCTAGAATTTTCTCAGTCAACATCTTTCCTAGAGGAGAGAGTAATTGCACCATGAACAGTATTTTGGCATTGAGGTTTGTTGGTTTTATTTATTTATTTATTTTTTGCTGTTAAAAGACTCTGCTCCTCCCTTTATCCACTGAAACAGCAGGGGCAGCTTTTCCACAGTGTTTCACAAATGCCTCTTAATCCTGATCGAAAGAATAACTTTTTTTGCTTTTGTGTCTTTTTGATCTCTGGCCTCCCTACTAAGGTCACCAGTGGAGATGCTTCCACAATAAAAAGTATGTACAGATTAGTCATAGAGGTACATACATGTGCATCCTGTGCAGCTGGACTTGAAAACATTGTACCAGGAAGAATGGGAAGAGTGTCTGGAAAGCTGCCTGGTGGAAAAGTACCTGGGGGTGCTGGTCAATAGCTGGCTGAACATGAGCCAGCAGTGTGCCCAGGTGGCCAAGAAGGCCAACAGCATCCTGGTTTGTGTCAGGAACAGTGTGGCCAGCAGGACTGAGGAAGTGATTGTCCCTTGGTACTCGGCACTGGTGACGCTGCACCTCAAATACTGTGTGCAGTTTTGGGCCCCTCCCTACAAGAAAGACGTTGAGTTGCTGGAGAAGGATAGTGAAGCTGGTGAAGGGTCTGGAGCACAAGTCTTATGAGGAGCGGCTGAGGGAACTGGGATTGTTTGGTCCGGACAAAAGGAGGCTGAGGGGAGACCTCATTGCTCCCTACAACTACCTGAAAGGAGGTTGTAGTGAGATGGATGTCAGTCTCTTCTCCCAAGTAACAAGTAATAGAACGAGAGGAAATGACCTCCAGTTGTGTCAGGGGAGGTTTAGATTGGATATTAGGAAAAATTTCTTCACCAAAAGGGTTGTCAAACATTGGAACTGGCTGCTCAGGGACATGGTACTTAGGGACATGTTTTAGTGGCGGTGGACTTGGCAGTGTTAGGTTAACAGTTGGACTTGATGATCTTAAAGGTCTTTCATAAACTAAAGAATTCTTCAGTCCTAGGAGGAGGTACAGCTCTTGCCGAGCCCTGTGTTGCTGTAACTGTGTTCCTCTCAGTACCAGATTTATGTTAAACATTAAACCATCCAGTTGTTCCTACCAATTTTACAAACTGCAAGTGCACTAACCTACATCCTTCCTGCTTAAGAAAGGACTTAAATGTTTTGCTGATCACAAGCCTTTCTTTATTCAGAGATCAAATTCAGTATAGGCAACATTAGAATATTTTTTCCCTTCTGCTTCACGTCAAAGTAGCTAAAATCCACCTGTGTGTAAAAAGCAATGAATAAAATAGTTTCTCCATTAATTCACCCAGTTCTTGGTGCTGTTGCTAAATGGCATATGTGTTCTGTTACAGTCATTTCTCCAGGATAAACTGTTCCGCAACCAGCACAATCATCTCAGAAATGAAATTGTAGTGCTGCTTAGTAGAACAACTTTTTGTTTGATAAGGCAATAGACCAGAAGGAAATTTGGCCAGTTCCTCATTAACAGTAACTAGAACTGTCTCAATCCCCACAATCCTCTTTTAAATACAACTCCTTTCATGTACAAAACAAATCAAAGGGATGAATGATTCATAAGATGAAATATGAAAGCTTAGCTAGGATAAATTTACTAATGTTCCATTTCTTCTAGATCTCTCTTTCCAGTGCGGGCACCACACTGAACACAGCTAACAACGGCTTGCTTTTTTTTCCCCCCTAACTGATCAATGTTTGCTCACGGGAGCTTGATTACTGTATTACAAGTCACAAATTTGCAAGGTTAAAAATGTCTGTTGAATTAATTAGGTGCAAATCAACCTGAGCAAAGCTTGACAAGTTACAGGCTGTTCCAATAAAATAAAAAAGGAGGAATCAATAGCAGCCACAAATACATGACAATATGCTGGCACTTTGCGACTATAAATAGTGGCAGCTGCCCTCTCTGCTGACAAAGGAAGATTTTTCACTGTCCATACAGTGCTGTCTAAAAGCTAAATCCTGCCCAGATTGTTGTGGCAATCTTGCCGACAGCTGAAGTGTTCTCAGTGAAATAAATATCTCCTGTGGGCCAGCTGGATAACCCAGGGGGAACTGGAGCTGGAAATGAGCTGCCTACTTTGTTTTCCCTTTCAGCAAGAGCAAAGGCTTGCAGGGCCGGCACGGGGACCAATCACAGCACGCGGAGACGCTGGCCAACACGAAGGCTACTCGTACCCCAAAATGGGAATATAGGGAATGAAGCTGGGAGTCATTAGTGACTGCTTTTGAACTTTCCCTCTGTTGCTACTGCCGTTGTCTGACCCAGTCACTGCGACAATTTTAGATCTATCTGTCCATAAATCAGATCATTTTAGAAAGTTACTATATTTTTTCAGACCCTATCGTTAATGCTGAAGGAACTCAAGACATATACTTGAGCTTCAAAGCAGCAAGTGCCTTCACTGGCTAGTAGTCTTTTCTTTAGCTTCATAAAATTTAAAATTAGTTTTTATCAAACATTGTCTAAGAAACAATCTGGGATACACTGATAATAATGCAGAACGCATACTAAAAAAGCATCGGTAATGAAAATTTCAGAAATAGCTACCGTGCATTCATGGTACATTTAAATTGACAGGGATATTGCTTTCAAATACATGCATTTGAAATTTATCTTCAGTACATAATCCATGAACTAGCAAATCTTTCCTTCTGACAGCATGTATCAGGCAACTGCATATATATTGGATGAAAAACCACTTTTTAGTGTTCTTCAGTCAAAATTCAAGTAAATCATCCTAATTATTGCAGGTTATTTCCTTCATAAACTAATAAACCTTGATAACCAATATTCAGTGAAACAAATGTAATCAACATTCAATGAAACAAAGGTTTAATTGATCCCTTTGCCAGTTGCCTATAAGGGTTTTTTCCCCTTGATTAACTAAATGTGATAAATCCTTATTTATTTTGTACAAATCTTTTCTTTTCCCCACTCTATTATTTTATCAAAATATTTAAGATGATGAAATATAGCATTAAACATATTTCCTCCACAACTTTTCATTAAAGTACTGGCATAATACATTGCAAAGCTGTCTCCAATAATGTCTGGAATGTGTTTTCCAATAATGTTCTTTTCTTTTTGTGGTTGTTACTTGATTACCCTTGATGATGATGCTCCTGATACTTTTTTTTTTAGCCTTTGAATTTAAGTGAACTATAAGACTGAATCCTAATAGAATCTCAGGACTCATTGTCATGTGTATACATACACACACATACATATGTATATATACGTGGGTGTATGTATATGTATATATAGTAATGCATTTGATACCATAAATTTGCTCCCAAGTATGAGACATGATCCTATTATTTTTATTATGATAAAAACAAACACTTTCACATAGAGTACTCTTTATAGCATGCTCTGAACTGTGGGCACTGAACTTCCTTCTTGTGTTTGCCATAACCTGGGCAATTTGCACCCAAGTCTGATTCAAAATGCCATCCGGAAAAACCACATCTACTCCACGTGCTTCACCCAACAGCATACAGCATGTTTGCCCTTTGCTCAGCCCAAACCAAACTTTGCTCAGCAAAAGAAGTGGGATTGCAAAGTGAGTGCACCATGGGCTCAGGAAACTATGGATAAGCTACACGATGTAGCTTTGGTGCACCCACAAAATTTGCCTGAGCTCCCGTGAGAAACCAGGTGAAAGTGGCCAGAGTAGCACACAGTGCATCAAAAGACCCGATTCAAGGCAGCGTGTAGAGATTCAGGCTTTCTCACAGTGTAACCATGTTCATACAGCTTTTGGTCAGGTTGGAAAATGAGCTGAGTGATTTTGCATCCATCCCATTTTTTTTTATTGTGGACATTACTCTGGCTGAATGCAGGCAATGGCACTGGGCATGCGCAATAACTTCAGAGTTCTCAGCACTGAGGGGACTAAATACTACAAGTATGTCTACATTGAACAGGATAATCTTTATGTTTTGCACAAAGAGGAAGAATGGCCTTAAAATAAGAGGGAGGGAGCGTGCCCTTCTCCTCAGTAGCGTTCAGCCCTACTGCCTTCCCCAGAGAGACAGTAGCTAGAGAGATGAATCATTGCTAGCTGAAGAGATACTGAGCCTGGCTCTCCCCTTGGTCTCTGCTTACTGCAAATTTACTTCTGGAAGAGCACTCATGAGTATTTCTGTGCAAAACTCCACCTGCTAGCACTCCAGAGGACCCAAGTCCTTCAGGTAAGATGGGCAGAAGAATACCCGCTTGGGAGATTCTGGCAGGGTTGGGTGGGTGATAGGAGCTGAGCTACTCTGTGCTGTGAAGGTGTTTCTGACCAAGCCCAAGAGCCAAATTTTAGGTGCTTGAACCTTTAGCTTCAGGAGCTCCTGGTTAGTGCAGTTTGAAGGATCACAGTATCAGCCTGAGCCTCTGATGTGCCTGTGCTGACGTCTGCATGTGTGCCGCAGCCTGACAGATAACCAGTCCCCATATGCCGTGGCTTTTGTCTGGCCCACATGCATGGTTTTCCTCTCTGTTGGCTTTTTGGTGCATGAGGTGTGGGAGAGGGTGCTGGACAACGTCCAGGACTTGCCCTGAGCAGGCTCGTAGCACCCAAACACAGCCTACAACTTGCCTTAGTACTACGTTACGTCTGTGAAGGCTGTCCTAGAAATTCAGCTAGCAGCTTTTTTACCTTGAGGAAATCACTTATCGGTGAACTTCTGTCTTGCAGTATCTTTTATGCACTTGGTGGCTGAGTGGGCAGACCTATTTCATGCTAGAAATGCTTCTGTGAGGTTTAGTTCAGTGCAAAAAAAAAAAAAACAACAACCCAAGCTCAATGCTTTGTTAAAAGGATGTGGAGTTTCCTACAGCAGAACAGATCTTGTGCAGAAAAGCTGCTAGCATGCCTAGGGCTACAGCATGCTCAGAAGTAAGATCCAGAAGCAATTGCTTCCAAAGATATCTGAAATAAGATGCTGAAATCTACAGATACAGAAAATCTTTGTGTCCATAGCAGTCATGTCTTTGTTTCAATGAATGTAGCATTTAGTTACATTGACAAATCTGTTACATTTTTAAGTTTATCCCAGCCATTCCTGGAAATGAGGTTTTTGGTTACACTTTGAAGTTTCTTGGCTGTTTTTATTTTACAGCACCTTGCATGTAGAAGTTTAGATTTGATCTTTCTATTTGTTGGCCACTTAGCTCACAATTTCTTGTAAATGTCTGTCAATGAATATAGCATCTATAACTCTGTTGTAATTACACACAAGGTTCTCTCTTACCTCTCTAGCTTACGCAAATCACTCCATAAATGTGCTGAAGAGGACTTTTTGCTCTGTGTTTTGCATATCTGGTTTCTTTGCTCCAGGATTCAGAGTAGGCACATGGCTTACTAACGGGTAGATAAGATCCTCCGCATAACAATTAGACGCTAAGCATTTAGAACAAAACCCAAGAACAGGAGCCAAGCTAACATGTTTAGAAAAAAGTTCCTTTTAATGAATGTGCTGGGCGGCAATTGGCTTTTCTAGGGATCACTGGAAATGACTGGTTTCATAGACATTTTTCTAAGTCTTCTTAAAAGGATCACGAAACGGCAACTCAGTCAAAATAGGTATATTCTTAAATGTTTCAACTAAAAGGGAAAGAAGAAGAAACGTTTTGATTCATGCTGAGTTAGCACTAAATTTTGAGTATGAATTTCTGGTTGAGCCAAGTGACATTCAGGTTTTTTGGTACAAAGCAGATTTCCAGCTGACTTCAGTTAGGAGCTAGGAAGTGAAGACTTTCACTACCATTGTCTGAATTCAGGCAATTATTCACTCAAGGCCCGGCACCTGGTTTCCTCATATTCACATCAGTGTAACTGTGAATAAATCCCACCAAACACCTGTGCTGAGTTCACCATGGTAAAGCAAATGGTCCTGGGGACCCCTCAGGTGTCAAAAAAAGTTTTGCAAGTGATCTGTAGACCAGTGACACTTTTCCCCTAACCTACATGAGCAAGGCTTTATGAGGTCATCCCTATCTCTCCTGTAATGAAATCTGTTCATACCAGATGTGAGAAATCATCTCGGAAGAAGATCACTCAGCAATTTGCAGCCAAGTTAAAATGATGACAGAATGTGTTTCAAAAAATCACTACATGTGAATCGCAGTAATCTGTCACAGGTTTTTTTAGTTCCCACGTTTTAAAGAATCTGTTCTCATTTTGCACTTTATCTGTTTTATCAGAATAAAGAGGAATAGATTCAATGCTGTAATGAAAAGACATAGTTCTATATACAATCAAGGGAGGGTTTCATAACGTAATGTCTCTGGTATATAGAAGGCTGTTTGCCACTTACTCCATTTGGCTTTCTGCTGAGAGCACAGGCTTCATGAGAGCTAGTCTAATTGCTACAATTAGCAAAATTAAATGGCTTATTGTGTATTTAGACAATTCTTCCCACATTCCGCATTGTTATGCTACAGAATTAGTAATTACTGTGTTGGGCTTGTAAATTCATGGACACGTGTTGTGATTATTTTCATCATGCACCCCTTGTGGGACGCAACCTAAATAAGCTTGTTTAGATGGATGCACAAATACAATTTACTCTGCTTCCCACCATGCACAGGAGCAAGAGAGGCAGCAGCAGTAGGACCGCAGCAATCTGCTGGAGTCTGTTCCTTGGCATTGTGCAGGCAGTGCAGGGGGTGCAGAGTAAATCACAGCATCTCAGTCACTCAGGATTGCACAACTTCAGGTACAGAGCGGAGAAAGGGCAGTGGCTTTGGGAGCTGGCAAGGCCAACTAAAACAGCACCACTTTTGAGGTTCTTAAGAAGTTGTATGATCAAATCACAAACACTTCAAAATTGCTTAATTTGGGTTCTAAAAAACCCAATATGCTAGTTGCAAATATTTGCTGGCCAATAAAAAGTAAATGAAAATATTGTGTGATTGGGAGTCCCTTTCCAAATAAAGCAGCACTTGTACTTTTAGTACCACTCATGAATTGCTCTTTTGGGGAGATAGTGATATATTGTCTAGACTATAATATATTTTAAACAAATTTGGGATTAATAGCTATTCACCATTAATTAAAAAATTGCAGCTCCAATAAAATTTTAATTTACCTCCTCTGCAAAATCAGGCAGTTGAGGTCTAGAATTTAATTTTGAAAGGAAAATTTTCTCCAATGTTATACAAATTAATTAATAGAAAATTTGTTGATTTGCCAATGAAAATTTTGTTTATATATCATCATGTCCACATAACCTGAGCATAGAAACATTGTTCACAAGAAGCATATTTAAACTATTGTAAACAAAAGAGGAAATGAGTTTTTTGATCATTAAAACTGCAGGAAAAAAAGTATTGCACATATTTCCAAATAATTCTTTTTTTTTTTAAAAAAAAAAAGATTATCCTATTATAGAACAAATAACTTTTCTTTTAAAATAAGACAAAAGGTTTATCTTACATTTTCTTATATGTTTTCTGAATGAACATGAGTATGCATTACTTTTCCCTTATCTAATTAGAGTAGTGAATACTACTTAAATTGTCTTTTCTGTAACATACAAATTCACAACTCTCAGAATTTTAGGACCAAGTTTTTAACCATATAAGTTACCATTAAATCTGCTGGCAAGTTTTGTTCATTATAACAATGCTTACATAATTCTTACCTCTAACAAAGAGATGTGATTGCTTTTCTTTACCAGAATTACAAACTTTTTTATTTTCTTGTATTCTGGAAAGAAATGTAAAAGACCTGATTTTTTTCATTATTTCAAAAGCAGAAGTTAATTTATTTTACAATTCTTTTTTTTTTTTTGCTATTGCTGTCTTAATTGAACTTTATTGATTTTAAAACTGTGGTAAAAAGAATAGTGCATATTGATTATTAACTGTCCATAAGGCCATTGTGGAATTTCAATATGGACTATGTTTAATTTTGACAATTTCTATAAAAAATTCTTACTGCTTTTAATGCAGCTGTTCACAGCAAAGCAAATTGAGAAACTGTCTGTGTAGTCCTCTGAGCATTATGATTTCAATGGCCATCCTATTCTCAGTGCAAGTATCACTGTACGTAATGTAACAAAGCAAGATTTTGGAGAGCAGATTTTGACTCAGTATAAAATGACTTCTCCCCCTTCCTCAAACAGCTGGATTGAATTCTGAAGACAAGCTGTATATACATACTGCCACGTATGGCACTGCGCACTGAGACCCTGCAGCAGTTTGCTTAAGATAAATTTACAAAAATTTTAATTTAAAAAAATTAAAATGCTGGGAGAGTGAAGAAAGTAAATGCTAGATATTAAAAATTACATGGATAAATAATGCCTCTGTGTTCCTTCCTTCCAAAACCAAACGAGAGCAAATCAAACAAACTCACTCCAAATCTTCCTCAGACACCTTGAAATGCAAGCACTGGTCCAGACTATCACCCTTTAAATTCTGTAGGAAGCAAAGTTTCTTCAATTCTATAAGCCCGGACCAAAAGGCCTGAGAGTGCTGCCCGCTGTAACACATTCATGTCAAAACTTCTGAGTTGTTAAAGCAGCAGAAAACACGTGGAACTGTTTCCAGAAGAAACCCTCACATCTTGGATTACAGAGTTTATCTTTTGCTTTGTTGTAAAGAAAACCAGCAATTCCCTTGTGTGGCATTCTGGAGTGAAGGCTCTACTGAATTTGACAGGACACAGGACTTGCTCCCAAAATCTTTTTTTTAGCTGTTCTTGCAGTGGCATATTTTTCTGACAAAATACGAGTGCTTTTCTCTGAATAGTTGGCTGTATCTCCATGGAAGGAAGGACAATCACTTTGTACAAAGCTTCAGGTTTGGACTATCAAAGAATTATTTTATTTAAAAAATTATTATAGAGGCAGTTGGCCACTGTTTAATTTGAAAATACTTAAGAAACCCTTGAAGCATGGGTGTTTTCTGATCTGTGTAAAGTTCCCTCTGACTTGCAGATTCCTGCACTTCCACAGATGTTTTTGTTGTGAGGAACTCACCCCAGCAAAGAACAACAGGTATCGAACATTTCACTAATAAAAAAAGTCAGCATTAAAAATGGCTAATTGAATGCATACAAATAAACATCGGCTGTGTAACCTCGGCCATTTGATAGTACAAATACTAGTAACAGGAAAGATTAAATTTGACCCAGCAACATATACAGCAGTGATTACACTGGATATACCTGACAGTGAAGATTACAATACCAATCATCAGGTCTTCTCCATCCTGACAATGCCATTTACAACAGTAACTCTTCAGTTCTGCTTCTCTCTCCTAAAACGGATGGAAATAGTTATAGCAAATTGGTTCTTATGGAATCGTTTGGTGTCTTTACAAGCCACTTACATCTGAAGCAGGATCCACGGTTATGGAGTATTCTAAAAGTACCCATGTAGGCTTTCATATGGCATTACACTGCAAAAAAAAAATCTGTAATGTGTGAAAACCAGGTTTATATCAACCTTCAGAAGCTAGTTGATAAAATTCATGGACCAATTCTTAAAATCTAAGCTATAAAGAGAATGAAATGTATTAAAAGATTTGAGGTTTATAAAAAGTAACCTTTTAATACCATATTTTTACTTTACAAAAATATTGAAATAATTCATGAGTTTTTCACTCTGCACCAGCTTTAAAAAAAATACTATCAAATTTTGACTTGCACCTTTAATGCATCTGAAAGCACCATCAGGGGATACTTTTAACAGAAAAGAGGATACCATCGACTAGATTTAGGGAGGTATTTAAAACCCAAAAGCTTGCAGCAAAAGCACTCTATTACAAGAGATTCAACGTAATTTTTAGACGTATCTGGACACAAGTCTTCAACAGGCAGAAGAGGATCTTCCACATAACTTGGTTATATTATACTTCAGTGAATATACTTACTAAGAGGTGGCTGAAAGCCTTTACAAGACATCACTTTCACCTTGGGTGGGAAAAATCAGAGTTGTCTCTACACGTTGAGAACTTGATTGGTCTTTCCTGCTTCTTGTTCTGGTAGGGCTCGTGCCACTCGTTATCTGTCCCTCAGGCAATATCAACCTTGCAGTTATACAATGTTTGGCACTAGAAGGGTATGGCATGTCACAGTCTCTTGTCACCCCTGCATACATTCACACACTGAATCATGCATTCTCAGTCCTGTAACAGAGAAGTTTCAGTGTGTTCATCTCCTTGTAGTTTCTTCTGAAATATCGGAATGGGGTCCTCCAAAAAGTTTAGAATACGAAAACTATACCTCCCTGTTCTTTTACACACATCTATTTTTTTTTTTTTTGCAAATTGAACACTGAATCATGATTATCATTTAATTTACATCACTACGTGCTAGAGCTCCTTGTTTCTCCTGAAAACCAGAAGTGAGCTGCATAGGATTTTTGTTGAAAGTAACATAAGGAACTTAAATTGCCTTTAAAAAGACTTTGAAATTCTGCAGAAAACAAACAGTTTTGGTGGTATTAATGTTTATGACCTAATTAATCAGAATTTAGTTTATTTTCCATTGACAGCCTTACAAACATGACAATGTATTTTTTTAATTAAGAACTATTTTGCAAACCTATTCTACCTGAATGGTTGATTTATGGGAGTGTTGAAGACTACTATGCTCCTATTTTTCCCTCAGAAAACTGTTTTCATAACAGCAATATTGAGTGCTACAGTTTTATTTTTCAAAAGGGTTTTTTTTTGTTCATTTTTGCTGTTGATTATATGAATATCAATCATTTGTTTCTAAAATAAAATGCACTACTGGCTAAAGTTGAAAGCTCTGGTCAGAGCCTTCCTATCAGTTTGTAAGTACTGTGCAGTTGGAGTTTCATAGCAGCAAGGAGTCATGGGTGAGTTTCCCCAGCTGAAGTAACTGATCTGTATGCGTGGGTCAGGGTTTGGGGGTTTTTGAGGCTTTCAGGTGATGCTGCTGTATCAGTGTCCTGCAGACAGACAGACTGCACACAGTGGATCAAATGATAATCATGATGATAGCCAGACTAAGAACACTACAGCTTGCTGCTCTACTTGTAGTATGCAGTTCAGTTCTACAGCCCTACTGTCAACCCTTACTTTGGACTGTAATGTCAGAGCTTCTTCGAGTTGTGTTTTTGTTTTGTTTACAATGTGGTTTCATATTCCAAGCGCTCCTGGATAAGAGCATCATCTTTATACTGTAGCCGTGGAGGAGCAGGGGAACATTCAAACGCTAAGATCGCCTTCCTCAGGCTCCTGTCCAACACGTGTCTCTCCCACGCTGGGTACCTGTTCCTGAACAGATCGATTTTAATGACAGACTCCTCAATCCTTGGTGGCCGGGATGAAGGTGTGGACGGTGCAGTGGGTCTCACCTGAAACACAGGCACACACCCATCCCTCTCCGCAAATTTTTGATCCCGCTCACTTGTGACACTCCGGTTGTTGGAGATGGACCGTAGAGTGTTTGTTGCCACTTCTGGGGGTAGGGTGAAGGCGGCAGCAGGGTCCTCACAAGCACAGCTTGGTGACTGCCCAAACCTTGGTCCATTGGGGTGAAAGAAGGCATAGTACATTAGCATAAAAACAATGCCTGTTAAAAAGCTGCTGAACACTACACACAGTGCTGGTATGGCAAATGCATCAGAGATTGGTGGGGCCTTGTACAGATACCAGAGAGCACTCAAGGCGGTGTTTTCTAAAAGGATCACAAAATAGTAAATGAAAAGCCTACAGCGTGTCCTTCCTTCCTTGACATTGAACCAGCTGAAGATATAGATTATCCCAACAACCATGTCGAAAACTATCTCCTCCCATTTAGTGATGCAGAACTCTGTCTCGCAGTGGACAATCCAGAAGGTCATGATGCACCAGTGCAGCACGATGAAGATCCCAAAGTACAGCTGGAAAACTGAGGCAAACAGAGCAAAAGTAATAACCCTTGCTGCAATTGTGAAGAAATGCCAGCAAAACTGGATTATAACAGCCATATAACTGATGGGTTTCTTGTCATCACGGGAGTCACGGAGGGCCTTTTGGTAGGAAGCCAAGGCCCAAGCCAGGGATACGAGAGATGCTGCAGCAGTAAGACCTAGGAGGAAACAGGAGATGCAGTTAAGGCGTAATTAGTATATCAGCACTTAGCTGAAACTGGTTAGACTGTTGCTTCTTTAAATGTGCACTCACATAAGAAAATCTCTTACTTTTCCTTTAGCTCAGCCAGCACTGAGAAATGGACCTCTACTGATGAAATTTAATTCCTCTTACGAGCACACTGGCATGTTGGCTACATATGAACAACAGTGGCTGGCAAACTGCACTCTGAAATGCTTCTCTAGCAATTTTATCTTTGAAACATATCCATTAATTCACAACTTTGAGCAAGCTGGGAATAGGTGTCTTGGTCAGCTGAGTGATTTAACAGGACACACTGCCGCTACTGTTTTAAAGAAAGAATATGAACGTTTCAATTTTGCTAAATCATTAAAGAAGCTTAATATCAAGAAACCAAGTCTTTATAATTAAAATACCAGCATTGTATACATATAAACTAAATAATTTACAATGTAAGCATAAATCTACATTTAAAAAATAATTAATGTAACTCTTGCTACATCAAAGTTTAAACTAACTGCCTTACTCTTGCTGAGGGAAAAATACTGCCCATGTTGACATCTTCACTACTTTTAAACAGAATTTTAATAAGTAGAAAATGTCAAAACTTTGTTTTCTTCCATTTGGAAAAGGAATTAATTTTAGAAATGCTGGAATTTTCTACTGAATTAGAATTCTGAGTATAGATGCTTCTAAAGTAGGGAGTTACAACTTAATGTTCATATAGCCACTCTGTCTCACTTATATCACAGAATTGCCTATTTATAAGGCCCTAAACTATAATTTTTCTGGAAAACCTGTCAAATATTTTTCGCAAGAATAACTGAATATACAATTATTCTCTCATGAGATTTTCAAACATTATTTTTGTGAAAATAATTCCTATTCACTTGAAAATACAAAAACTGTAAACCAATTTTTTTTTAAAAAAAAACCTTCTGTACTTGTTTTGAATGTGTCTTGTTCTTTTTTCCTCAAGTGAGTTTGATTGTTGTTGGTGGTAAACTAAAAAAAAAAAGTTGCTTTGCAACTCAATCTAGTTTTTAAACTCATGTTTTACTTACTAATGCGTTAGTTACTAATGTGTTACTAATATTTTCAAGGCCAGGCTGGATGAGGCTCTTAGCATCCTGATCTAGTCGGGGATGTCCCTGCTTCTTGCAGGGGGGTTGGAGTAGATGACCTTTAAAGGACCCTTCCATCCCAAACCATTCTATGATTCTACAACTTCTATATACTACCAGAAAGATACCTTACACTCCCATTTAAGAAGTGATATAGTTCAGCATAACTAGTCAAATGCTTAACACTTACATAGCATTCTGTTAGAAATGAATGAGAATTTTTCTTTGCTTTAAATAGAAGACAAATTTTTACTTACTTACGACTTATATCAAGCTGCTTTGGATGGAAATGGGAATTCAATTGAAATGCAAAACCCCAGCCTTTTAAGTGTATTTATTATTTAAATAAATTGGCAATAAATATGTTGTATACAGAGGAAAAAGATATCAAACATTTTACACTTAAAACTCATTTATTACCAAAGCAAATTTTATATACAGTTAATGAATGAATTAATAAGTCTCAGCATCCCAGACTGAGAATTTATTCATAAACCATTTAAAGATAATGATGCTTCAGCTTACTCTATTTCTAAGCAGTTCTTTAACTTTGAACTAGTTATTGACGTAAATCAAACTGAAATGAAGAACACATTTATTTTGTCTGCTGTTAAAAGCTGTTTAATCATTTCAACAACCTTTGATTCTGGATGCATAGACAGTATTCCTCTTCCCTGCTCAAGAGCTTTCTTTAGAACCCAACCATGAAGAATATCTTACTTAAATATTAGAAATTTTATGCATTTTTTTTTTTAATTGCAAGTGATAAATTTAGGTCTAAATACATGTTGTTGTTCAGTTTTGAAAAAAAAAAAAGTTTATTTTAAAACAGAAAACCTGATTTGGAAGGAAAAAAAAAATCTATTTAAGCAATCCACCTCGCTTAACACTCTAAGATCTTGCTCAGTAAGTTGTACAGAGCAATTTATTGCTTTCTGGAGTGATTGTGCTTGCCAGTGTTTCTCCCTCAGTCAGTGGCAGGGTGCTCATTATGTTCTGAGCTCCCACGAATCCATGAATTTAAGAAATCTTTGTTTTAAAAATAATTTTAAAAATCAGCAGAAACTTAGGATTCCATGGAGAATTTTTAATAAAACTTCAACATTTTTCTTCCCATGAAGATGCCTGGATGCCAAAGCACCAGTGTTACTTCTGGAATCCTCCTTCATGGAGGGAATAAACTATCAGCGATGGAGACAGGAACGAGACATAGTATAAATTGTTATTTTCATTTCTGACATGTATATTTGCTTTTCACGATGGGTTGCTTTTCAGTGACGATTATCTCTAGAGACAACACTAACAGCTGAAAATGCAAGAATGTTTTAAGTATTGAAAAACCACTATTCATTTCCCTTACAAAATGAAAAAGGTAGAGGTAGATTAATAGGATAAAGGACAAGAGAATCTGTCAATACAAATGAGCCACTCTGAGCAAGAGCTCAAAAAAAGCATTATCAGCACAGGAAAGAATAATGTGAGAGAGAAAACCATGTATTTTCTTTGCAAATCTGACTTTAATGACCCACACACTCCCCCAGAGGTTTGTAGAGATATCATCAGGTTTGCATTAGGAGGTGTAAAATCATTCAATAATGCACACAGACTGTTACAGACAAAATGTTAAAATTCATAGGAATTTCCAATGTTCTAATGCTAATTAATTCATAGTCATTGTCTGGGACAGAAAGAAGCAAGTACAATAGCAATGTAATTCTGTTATTTAATTAGTCATTAATAAGGAAACATCCTTTGCTTTTACAGGACAAACTCAGGGATATTGGCATAAAGGAGAGAAAAGAAGACAAGGGAATATACAAAGGGAAGAACTGCCAGTTAAAGCATTATGTGTCTACTCTGATGCTATTGACAATGGTGCTAGGGATATAGAATAAAGATAAGGCTAAATGCTTCATAGGCACCATCCATTTTTCTTTATAGATGAGACAAAGCACTAAAGAATTATTAAAAGTATAATTAATAATGAGAGCAATAATGTAAAAGTGATGCAAATGGTAGTTTGCTAATGTCACTAGCGAGGAATGGCTAGAGATAAAGTGAATGAGCCAGCAATGTGTGCTCAAAGCCCAGAAAGCCAACCGCATCCTGGGCTGCATCAAAAGAAGCGTGGCGAGCAGGTTGAGGGAGGTGATTCTTCGCTTCTACTCCACTCTTGTGAGACCCCACCTGCAGTACTGCATCCAGCTCTGAAGCCCCCAGGATAAAGACATGGATCTGTTGGAGCAAGTGCAGAGGAGAACCACAAAGATGATCAGAGGGCTGGAGCACCTCTCCTATGAAGACAGGCTGAGAGAGTTGGGGCTGTTCAGCCTGGAGAAGAGAAGGCTCCGGGGAGATCTTAGAGTGGCCTTCCAGTACCTAAAGGGGGCTTATAAGAAAGATGGGGAGAGACTCTTCACCAGGTCCTGTTGTGGCAGGACAAGGGGTAATGGTTTTAAAACAGAAGGAGGTAGATTTATACCAGACATAAGGAAGAAATTGTTTACAATGAGTGTGGTGGAACACTGGAACAGGTTGCCCAGAGAGGTAGTAGACGGAAACATTCAAGGCCAGGTTGGACAGGGGTCTGAGCAACCCAATCTAGTTGAAGACGTCCCTGCTCCTTGCAGAGGGTTTGGACTAGATGACCTTTGAAGGTCCCTTCCAATCCAAACTATTCTATGATTCAATGATTCTTTGATGATATGAAATATTGGAGCACTGAATGGCTAATTCATTAATTAGAACATATTGATACATTTTCCGAGTGCATGTTTGTAAAAACTTCTTTAGCCATATTTCAAAATAAGAACTAAAGTAAATTTCTATTGCTAGGAAAACAAAACATTGAAGGCAATAACATGGTACCAAGGAAAAAGAATAGAATGTCCTATAGACCTAATGGAAAACAAATGTTTTGTAACAATGCAGGTAGTTTAACTCCTGCAGTCAGGAAGGTTTATCTGCCATTCAGAAACGAACAGAGAAAATTGGACTGTGATCTGTGGAGCCACTGTTCACTGTTGCAAGAACAAGCACTAGTGTTCCAGCTTGCTCAGCTGCAGCCTCCACACTGGCTCTTGGGGCACTGCAGCAGCTTTCTGGTGTCTTTGCCAGTCTTCTATATGAGACTCTTGTATTTAAGGTCTCCATCTTGAAAATTAAGATTAACTAGCTACTCTCAGTGAATATATACTAAAAACATATATATGTTCATCTGTTACAGACTGTTAAAAGTACAGGAAAGCAGGAATGCTGTAAAATGGCCTTGGGATACATGAAAGCATGTTCCTATTTCTTTTTTTTTTTCTAAAGCTGAACCTTCCAATTTTTTCTGCAGCATATGATTTGGTCTCTAAAGTTCTGTCCTGAAAAGGAAATAAATATAGGCTTTGCACAAGAAAAAGATCACTTCAGGTATTGCATCAGGCAAATGATGCTTTTGTTTGTTTCTAAGACAGACACCCGAAAGATTTTGAATAGCAATTAGTCGGCAGTGTATCAACCCACCTCCAGCCTTTGTCATTTAGCCCATTGACAATAGTCCCAAATAATCCATTGTATCAGGACAGCTTTCTGTCAGGAACTAATTAGAAACTATTTTGAGTGAAAAATATAATTTAACCTCTTCTATTCTGTTAACAGTTTGCATTACTTAATTACATTATTTGTATAAAGGAATGACAACTTTGTAATGACAGATGAGATTCAGATGTCCTTAAGATAGTGCACTTCCTTTCTGAAAACAAATAACAGAATTGCCTTGATTGAATTATAATTTTAACTTCCTTCCCTGGAAATGATTCATTTCTCTGTATATAAGAGATGCTCTTGCATTTTATAGAGCATGGCATATCTGTACTGATACTTTATAATACACTGGAACAAGCTACAGCTCATTAAAGACAAGATAAAAAAACCACAAACATGACTTTCACAAGTGAAAACAAACATATATGAGGGAAAAAAAAATGTATACAGAGCTGGATATGTTCACAAATATAATATTATTTCAGGGAGACAAGCTCAAATAGCTACAGGAGAGCTGATGAAGTTCTCTTCAACCATATTTGTGAGAAATCTGACTGAAATGTTAATGAGAAACCCAAACAGAATTGCTCACAACAGATAAGGGTTTTCCATATTACATCTCTGCTTGGCAATGTACAACTTAATTGTATCCTGCTGACACCTCTGCCTTTGTGTTATGTTTCCCTAAAATGCACAACTTATTTAACTTTGAGGAAAGCAATTCAAGGTCTAAGCAGTGTGTATGATTTACTAGTTTGTATTTGTCTCCCACTACCACAATATAATCTTTAGACTAGGGTGTAACTGAAAAAAATATGGGTCTCATTCTCACACTAATTTTATTTTACTCCTGATTTGTACTTGAGAGCATATTCAGATACATAAACTGTTGGGTTTTTTTTTTCTAATCACATCAGTCCATAAATCAGATACAGAATAAGTACAAACATCTCAGGTCAGCTAAAAACCCTACAAATGAATGAACTGGTCAGAGAAAGTGCTCCTTGACATTCTACCCAATTTCAGAAATCAAACTTCTGTCGCTTCTATCTCTGCTTCATCCTCCTTTTTATACTTGTACTCATCATTTCCAGGTGTAAATTCATGTAAAAGCAGGCATACCAAATGCAGAAGGATATCTGGGCATGACAACATTGCCTGGGATCTGGGACTGAGAAACACTTTTTAAGAAAGGCATTTTTATGAGCTTCCTACCCAGTTGGAGAAGTATCCAAGCTTCCAGGTGCTCCTCTGAACCAAAGCCAAGCATGCCTAAAATTCATAGTCCCCCTTATGGCCTTAATCCTGTAGGAAACACGAATGCATCCCTCCAGCTTCAGAAAATGGCTTGCTGTATTTACACAGCTCTTGCCATGCTGCTCTGTAAGTATAGCCACAAGCCTCATGTTCACTTGGAGGCTTGGCAGGCAGCTTGGCAACAGTCTGTGGGTTTCTACAGTAATTTTGTTATTCCCATACACGAGTATGGCAATGCACGACATGGTATACATACTGTGCTTCCACAAGCGGTGTAGTACGCAAGATGCTTTGCATGCTTCAGAAGCTTTTGATCATGTCAGAGACTGCATGTCCAGGTCCTCAGTATATGTTTAACACTCATGGGTCTCATTCCCTGACCAATACTGTGGGATGAAACCTTAAGATGAAGCTTACTTTTTAACACTTTCCTACTATCTAAAGGGGTAACAACAAAAACTCTTGCCCTCACCTGGGTTATTTCCTTCCTTGATGCCTACAGGGGGCTTTTTTCTTCTTTCTTAGGGGCCACTAGATCTGATTGTAGCCAGATACAAAAGGCACCTTACTGAAATATTTCACTTCTGTAGTCTTTGCTTAGACTGTTCGTTACTCACAAACACGGGAGTGATAGTGTCTGAGGATGTGTCTCTAGTAGTTCATATTTCCAGTGTTTGCCACAGGCTGCTTTCACAACTGGGGATATTCAAGGTAATATAGATGGTTTTATCAGGTCATCTGACAACATTCGACTTAACTTTATCCCACTGTGTACTGGGGTGGGGTAAAGTAGTGTAAGGGATGACAGGAACTCTTCCTTGTTGAACGGTAAGTCAGATTTATGCCTGATATTACTTCTCCTAGGCATTATGTAATGCTTAGAGAAAATGTTAGCATATATAGGAATAATTTCTCCCATGATTCCTTTCAGATGCTTTCTAGCAGCTCTTCTGGTTAGAAAACTTCCAACTCTTTCTTTAATGTGCCTCTGCACAGCAACTTACCTTTGCCTTGGAAGTCTAAAAAGATTATATATATTAAACAGTACTTTCAACCTTACTCATTTTACCTACTGCAAATTTTTTTTTTTACAGCAATGGTTTGGACTCTGCTTAGAGGACCAAAGTCAACTGACAAAAGTTTGGCTTATTGTACATACCTTTAGCAGATTCTTAGGGTCCTTACCAGCCACCTGTGTAATGATTTGCCTCTTGCTGCACTCAAGGTCATATCCACCATAGCAAATCTAATTGTTACACATACGGTTGAGATGCTTCTGCTGAGCAGCAATGCTGGTCATAGCTTTGAACAGATCATCCTGGATGATCTCTCCTCCTCCCTCAGAAGTACATTTTCCTAATATTTGTTAGTTTCTACTAAGGATGTGTTATATTTAGAAATTACAATTCAGGAGTCCTTATTAGCCATTAATCAAGTCCTTCATGAGCAGTAACAATTGTCAGGTACTCCTGTATGTCATGCAATCTGTATGCTGCCAGGCTTGGCAAGACAGCATGAGATCATTTTGCCTGTTAGGAAGCTAAACTTAGACTTCTGTACTTTCACAGGAGACTCCCTGCCTTTTGAGTAACTTGGTATCTTTATCAGTGAAGTATGTGCAGCATAAACATACTCACTGGCTCCAGGCTCGTTTCCATGATTTGTATGTTTCTTTTTGGCAAAAAGCGCTTTCAATATCTTGGGGTTGCTGCAAGTAGCTTACAGTAATCAAGGGATTATCTGGAGGCTGCAGCAACCGCAAGAAGAACAAAACCCCTGCCATTACTTCTTGAGGAGAAACACCACCATGACAACACAACGGTAAGCTAAAGATAGGGCACCATCTATGGGAGAAGGCTCCAACTTGCACTGCCTGGTCCAATGCACTGCACATGTGAACACCCTCCACAAAGCCAACGGCAGAAGCAGTAGCACTTCTCCCAACAGGAGAAAGACAAAAAGATGTAGTCTACTAGACACATTAAAAATCATTTTAAAACATAAATTTTGAGGCAATACCTTTCTGTTGATCAACATTTCTGTGATTTTACCTTTATTTTTCAGTTGAGCTTTTACATGCTTTTCTTTATGCAATTTTTGGACAAAGTTTCTCTTGGTATATTTTACTGATTTGGAGGAATCAGCCACACAGCATCCTTGGCTGCTAACAAAATCAACTGGAATTCTTTTATTGGAAACACTTTGGAAAAATATTCATCAAGCAAAAACCAAAATGTACACAGTAAATGTCATTTAGATTATTTTTCTTTAGTAATATGCAACTTATTTTTTCTTTTTTTTTTTTAAAAAAGACATTGTACTTAGTCTACAACAGTGTGCGAGCATGAACAGGGAGAAAACAAGCATTAGCGTTTGTTTCTTTCACACAGTTGTTGTGGTCATCTGTCCCAAGCTCTGCATGCCATCCTTCCCAGTTCACAGGGCAGTGGCCTGCCAGACCCTGGGGGCCGGCTCAGGGCCGCCATGAGTATGCACTGAGCCCATACATGTTAGGAAAGTAAAATTTCAGAATAACAGCTCTCAGAGCAGCAATACAAAAGCCAGAACTAAAACAGAACATGATTTGGAAACTAATCCGTTAAAGTGAAAACACGGTGGTGCTAGAAACAGTACTGGTTTCTTCATCAACTTTGCATAAAACTGTTTTCTAATGTGCTGGGTGTTGGTACCCAGGTGCTGGCAGTGGGCAGGAGGACATGCGGGGTGGCCTCCATGAGGAGACGCCAGGGGCTGCCCCATGCCGGACACAGCTAGTTTCAGCCAGTTCCAGCTAGCACCAGCTGAGCCTCTGCAGGACACAGCTGAGCCTGTCAGCCAAGATGGCGGTGCCTCTGGGAAAACATGTTTAAGAAAGAGCAAAACAGCCGGATAGGCGGTGGAGGGGGGAAAAGAAGAAAGGGAAAACAGCAGAGTAAGCACCAGGGTGGGAGAAGGAGAAGGAGAAGGAGAAGGAGAAGGAGAAGGAGAAGGAGAAGGAGAAGGAGAAGGAGAAGAAGGAAGAGGAGGAGGAGGAAGTCCTCCAGGTACTGGTGGGAGAGGGCCACAGTGGGGCAGGTATATCCCTGTGGCCTGTGAAGGACCATGGTGGAGCAGATATCCACCTTGCGGCCTGTGGATATTTCTTGAAGGAAACTGCAGTCTGTGGACAGCCTGCCCTGGAGCAGGTTTATCCTGAAGGACCTCTTTTCTCCCAAAGAGTGGTCAGGCACTGGAATGGCCTGCCCAGGGAGGTGGTGGAGTCGCCGTCCCTGGCAGTGTTCAAGAGCCGGCTTGATGAGGAGCTACAAGATATGGTTTAGTAGCTCTGGCAGCAATGGTAGTGGGAAGACGGTTGGACTAGATGATCTTATAGGTCCCATCCAACCATGTGGTTCTATGATTCTATGATTCTATGATTCTATGACCCTTAGCCCGTGGGAGGGAACCCATGCTGGAGCAGAGGAGAAGTGTGAGGACAAAGCAGGAGGAGAGACAGGAGAGACAGGAGGACTGACAGCAACCCCCCCATTTCTAGTCACCTCACGCCGCTCAGGTGGAGGAGGTAGAAGGATCAGGAATGGAGGTGTGAAGTTGAGGCTGGTAAAAAGAGGATGGAGGGGGGAAGGTGTTGTTTTAATTTGTCTTCGTTTCTCACTATCCACATCTATATTTTAACTAGCAACAGATTAAATTATTTTTATCATAGAGTCACAGAATGGTTTGGGTCAGAAGGGACCTTTAAAGGCCATCTGGTCCACCCCCTCCCCGCAATGATCAGGGACATCTCCAACCAGATCAGGTTTCTCAGAGCTGTTTCCAATCTGGCCTTGAACGTTTCTAGGGATGGGGCATCCACCACCTCTCTGGGCAGCCTGGTCCAGTGTTTCCCCAAGTCAAGTCTATTTTGCCCTTGACGATAATTGATAAGGAATCTCCGTGTTTTTGCCCCAGTCCACATAGTTTTTCATCCTATTTTCTCCCTCTGTGTTGTTGAGGAGGGGGAGCTAGATGAGTGTCTGGCTGCAATCCGAGGTCAATCCACCATATCCAGTGCCACACTGCAATATATTTTTGCATGCACAAACCATGCATGTGGTCATTAAAAAGCAACTTTTAAGCTTCAGGGGCCAGATTATATCTGCTTCTTCCAGGAATATTGAAGAAAAAGACTTCATTGCATAGGGATACATAGAAACATACCTCAAACTTCCGTAAACCGTCCTTCCTCTGAGATATGTACTACTACCTGCTAAGATCCTACAGCACACTGGGCCCCTCAAAGAATGGATGTCTGAGAATATCAAAGCTGCCACATAATTTCCTGAGATTTAATTAGATCATGTGGGAACAGAATGAGCCTAATACCCAGAAGGAATGGAAAGTTACTACAATAACAGTTTTTCTATGTCGGTAGAGAAAAGTATAAATTCTGGAAAAAGGAAGCACGTATCAACATATCTTTGCCTTAACACAGTCACAAGAAATATACTATCTTATCTTCTTTTTTTTCAGTGAAACATGCACAAAATTCAATACTTCAGTGACATGTTTCATCAATATAGATAAATATTTAAAGTGAGATAGAACAGTAACAATCAGTCAGTGTACAAGACAAGACACAGAGCTTTGCTTCATGAACATTGAGTGAATCCCATACTTGCGTTAAAACAAGCGCATAAGAATTCAAAAGTTTCAAAGAAGGGAGAGAACATCCTTCCAAGGGATAGTTATCTTCACTTTAAAAAGGTACTTTTTTTCCAATCTGACTTTATCTACCTTTGTTTTTCAGCAACCAATTTGGCTGAAGTTCTGTAGAGTTCAGACAACTTCACTGTAACATTTCATAGACCTTCAGAATTTTAAAAGCAAAGCCTTCCAGGATATCAGTTTTTCACTTAGAAGCCCTCAGGACCTTTGAAATAGCATAATGTCAGGATATCCTTAGAGATACAGTTTTCTCTCTTTGTTTCTTTCTTTTTTTTTTTTTGAGGGAGAGGATATTTCCTTCCCTTCTCAATATGAAATGATACTATTGAGGGTATCACCTGCAAAGAAGACTTGATGGCTAGTGGTATTTCCAAGCAGTTGTTTTTAAATGAATAGAACATATGTACGTCCAGTTACGTAAAAATTAAATGCTGGAAGAGAAGGAGGTGAGGATTTTGAAAGTCCCATCATATACAGCCCTCAGAATGGCTTAAAGCTCTATTCCTGATAGCTCTAAGGCTCTTAATTATCTGTGTGGCTAAATGAATATCCATAGAACTATCAAGAGCATGGACAAAGCAACTGTAAAACAAATTTTAAATATCTGAAGACAATTTTCTTAAGCCTGAAATGAGCTGGTGAAAGATACATGTTCTTACTACTAACCAAGCTTTCTGATGTGTTTTCCAGCAGCATCCCCCAAGCAAAACAGCTTGAAATGACCATACTGGTTGCAATATGGTGGAACATATCAGAAATAGTATCTCTTCTAAGTATTTTTTCCAAGAGATACTGAATAGCATAAAATACACAGAGCAGTATCACACTCACTGTAGAATGTCTGTTGAGGATTTGGAAGACAAATAGCTAAATCAATATTTTAAATACATCAGAGCTTTTTAATTTTTTTTTTTTTTTTAGGTATTGCACTAGCAGCGGCCAGCATTCAACGCAGAGAAGGGCAGCAGCCAAGACGTGTTTTGGCATGAAAAATATCCCAAATACCTTACACTAAGTCTTATTGCGAAACAATATCATGGAACCAGGTCACTGGCAACAAAACACTGACTCCATGGAGAAAGATAGCATGGGGCCATTACTTTCCTTAAATCTCCTTAAACCACAAGTTTAGGTTTGGCTTTTGGTGGTTCAGTGGCTCGTATGGGCTTTCTGACAGGGGATAAATTTCAGCCTCATTAAGCAACTGATATTTCTTCGCTTGCACATTAAAATAATTCTGAAGTTAGTACCTTATCTGACACAATTTGTCTGAGAAATATTTTTTATATATATCATTTTTCTGTGTTTGCCTATTAAGCTTCTCTAAGCTTTTCAGCTGTGAAGAGATGCGAGGATAATGCCTGATATGGTGCTCAGGGACAAAAGGCAATTAGTATCACTCTGAAGAGGAAATCGATTTAGCATTTGTGCAATCCTTCTAAGCAGAGGGAAAACTGGAGCCATTCGCTTTGTCTGGTACATGATGCTATTTAAGTTTCCTCCAGATCAAACTGAAATATTACCGTTCTCACTCTTTGTTATGTTTCTTTCACTTTGAAAAACTTCAAATACATTTTCACAATAATTCATTAAATAGACTTATTTTTCTGTTAGTGGAAAAGCAACAACTAACCTCCTCTCCTCCCTTCCAAAAGAAAATCCATATTTTCACCAACTGTGCAGGTAACGTAAATTGAAGCAAAGTCTAACTAACTGATTTGAACAATATTCACTGTATTCTGGGAAGTGTGGAACTTAATTCTCGTTCTACCTCATGCCCAGCTTTGGATGATTTTAGATCTCATGTTCATACCTTTGTTTTCAATGTTAGTTATTAAGTAATTTGTTATCAGTAAGGGAGCTCTATAACTGTATCTCTACCTATCTCTGATATATCTAGAATATGTCCATGTGATACACATAGGTAAATATTATGTATCTGTCTATACTTTATATGTACAATATATTTAGATTTATATACTACATACAGACAGATAAACTGGCACAATTTGAAGACTCCAAGAAACATAATGACTCAACATTTTCTCTGAAAAGATTTTTCAATATTTATATGAGGTTCGTGCCAAAAAATTGCACCTCACGGCAAGATTAAATTAATCTAATTTCAGTTTCTGATGCTTGTCTAGAAGATTGAAAAAGCTTCTCTGGCTCCTGGTTTCAAACATTTTTTTTCACGTAAAAGTACTCATAGAGGATGATCAAATTAGTTCTTCAAACTTTTCACAGTATTCTGGGCTGATGAGTCTCTTAAAGTCTTATATCCAAACGGTTGATCGATGGCCTCTGGGACCATTTTGTTCCCCTTTGAATTTCCTTCTATTCCAGCCTCCAGGAGATGAGTCACAGAACAGGGCGTAGGCTTTTAACAGCACTCTTATTGGTAGTGTTCAAAGTGGTATGTATCTACTGTGTATCTTCCTTCCACACCCATGGATCAAAACAAGGCTCGAAGACATAACTTGACACTGACATCTCATAAAAAAGCTCTTCTCTCTGCTGACTGCTGTGCCATCTTCTGATTTACTGTTTTTTTAAGATAGAGCTTTTCCTATCCTGTAAGTGTAGTCTGTGTTTCTGATTCGCAAGTACGCTTTTCTGTATTAAAACATAATTAGTTGGATGTGACAGTTTTGACCAACTGATTCAGATCAACCTGTGATGGTAATCTGTCCCATGCACTATTAACATCTCTGTGCAAAGCCTGGGAAAACTTCACCAATCACTGGAAACCCAGCAAGCAAATATTACATATCATCATTCATAACGCTATCAAACAGGATGAGAGCAAGGACAAGTGTTTGGTAGGTGTTGCCAAGCATTTCCTCACTCATTCTTTCCTCGTTTTCATACCCATCCAGAACACAGCTTTTAGTTCACGTAATGCGAGCCCTACTAACTCCTATTTCAAGATCTCTCATGATTTTAAGTCCCATGAACTTAAAAAAATCCAACCAAACAATATTCATTATAGTTGCTGTCGTCATTGTAACTTGTAAGCTTGTCAATGAAAGATAACATGTCTGGCTAACAAGACCTAACAATCATGAAACAATTGTTTGCAGAATTCTACTCTCTAGCCTCTAATTCTTTGTTAGCTGAGTATGCAGTTAACCTTTCAACTACATTGAATTAGTGTCAGGCTAATCTATACTTATTTTTTTAGTCTGTGCATCTTTTCTTTTACCACTTTAAGACTTGTTTCTTTATGCATCTGGACATCAGGCTGCTCCATGGTAATTTTTAAGAATGACCAAGTTATTTCAACAGAATTTGACACAGAAATAGTTGTCTCAAAGTTACCAAGTTCTACAAAATTCAGGGAAAATGGCAGCCACAGAAGGGTCCAAGGAAGAGTTCCCACTGAAAGGAAAGCAGACTTCAGGCATTTTTATGCCTGAATTTTGCCATTTTTATGCCTCCAAGAGCCAGAGACCAATTAGTAAGTGAACAAATGTGTTCCTGGGCGACTGGCAAATGCACATAGATAAAACTTTGAGCTATCCCCAGCAGATATTGCTCTTACTCAGAGTCATGAGAGAGAACTGGGAACAAGACCGGGAATGAACAGTACAGTGTGGCAATCCACGGAATCTGAGGAAAAACTGGAGATACTTTGAGGGCAATAGTTAAGGGCAGAACAGGAGACACTGTGTGAAAAGGCTCTGAGGACATTATGTGTTTATTCTTACAGCAAGGATAGAAAGAAGCCAGTAGGAAATAAAGCTTCATTATCTTTGCTGCTTGAAGAACCTATGAAATTATATTAATAGGCATTCTGCTTTTCTGGAATTCACCTACTTCTCCAGCCTTTTGTTAAAAAATAATGTTTCAGTGTCTATAGACATCTGCAATAGGGTCCTCCAAGTTGGACATAGTATAGTTCAGGCTGGAAATAGAATACAAAGAGGGCCCTGTAACTGGAACTCCAAGACTCTGATTATGTTTTGGAGATTACTGAGCATCTACCTCAAAGAGCAAAGAAATCGGTATTAGTTTTGCAGCACCGTGACTTTAAATCAGGGTCTCTGCAGAGACAAAGGAGGAACTGGCAGTCAGCTGCTTACCTAATATTTGTTTGATTTATTGTTTGGTCGATATGGTGTGACAGGAGATTGGCAAGGCATTTTTTTCTGACACTGAAGATGATCAAGAAGTTATCAATTCCCATCACTGGCACATTTTTACCAACAGAGTAACAATAACAAAGCATTCAATCTACACTGGTAACCTATCAAGACTAAACATTTTTAAACAAAAATCCAGTCTTTTCTCAACAACAGCAGCAGAAGCAACAACTGATGAGAGCTCAGAAGCAGTACCTCCAAATCTCTTGATGAATATACCACATCAATAAAATGCCTCCACTCTGGTCCACCTTAATCGTCCTCATTTGGAGGGGTAATACCACCGAGCATGTGCCCACAATATAGGGAAGCGAAGGGAGGATACTGTGTTTCCCTTCAACTTCAGTAGGCATTTGAATGTGCAACAGTGAATGACTCTTCATTCAGCCTGCAGAAAAAAAAACCGTTCTGCTTGCTACTACTGCATTTAGACAATTTATCTCTCTCAGTCAATTAAAAACACAGGTATCCATTCAAAAACAGCACTCAGAAATTTGTCTGAGTGATGCCACACAAATACCCTGCCAAACAAAGAATAAAAACCAATACCATGACAAACAAACACCACATTTCGAGATTTGAAAGGTAATATGGAAATATGCTTCAAAGAGTTCATATTCCCAGTTATAGTAAAAAAAAAAAAGTGTCATGATCTATTTGAGTATGTGATCTTCCACAGAGAGGTGAAGTAAACAAGTAAAAGTTTTTTTTTTATAATTGAAGTTCTTATTAGAGCAAATGCAAAATAACTTTCTCCAAACACTCAGGCATTGGTGAGAAAAAAAAAAATCACATTAATCAGAAATTAATTCAGTACACATGTAGATAGTCTCTACAAGTTTTAATGTTAGGATATCAAAATAAGCTATATTTTGAGGTATTAGCATTTAATTTGAACTCTAAGGACTTCATGGCCTGGTTACACTCTAACAAATGTAACAATTTTCTGTTACTATTACTGACTACTTTGGAACAATGTATTAAGCATATTGATACTAGCTTAGGAATGAATGCAACACTTGCATTAACCTTGGTTACTTGCAGTAACCTAGTAGCCCGGTTTCGGCAGGGATGGCCTTAACTTTCCCCTCAGTAGCCAATGTGTTTTGGATTTCGGATGTAAAGAATGTTGATAAACACACTGATGATATGAGTTGTTGCTGAAGAGACCAAGGACACTGTCCAGCTTTCCACGTCTCGTTAATGTGCAGGTGCAGGAAGCTGGGAGGGATACAGCCAGAATAATTGACCCAAACTGGCCAAAGAGAGTATTCCATGCCATAAACGTCATGCTCAGTATGTAAGTGGGGGTTGCCTGACACAGGGGCATGGCTTTCAATCTCTGGCTCCCTTTTGCCATTTTGCTTGCTGCTCAGTTTTTGTTCCTGTGATCGCTGCTCGGGATGGGCTGTATCGGTCATTGGGACACCGGGTGTTGAGAAACCGTTCATTGTTCATTTTGTATATTCCAGTATCCTTATGTTTTGTTGTTATTGTAGTTTTCCTTTGCTACTCTAGTAAAGTGTCTTCATCTCAACCCACAGTTTTCCTTTCTTCTCATTTCTCTCCCCCGTCTCGCTGGGGAGTGGGAGGGTGAGCAAGAAACTGTGTGGTGGCTTGGGCTAAACCACAACACTTAGTATACTTCAAATTTTTAATATTATTTACTTTCAATGTTAACCTGGTTTGGGAGGCAGGATAAAGAGAGATTTTGTTTTGTTTCTGTTGAGGATTAGAACAATATATGAGTACAAAGTTGTATAACAAGTTTTTCCTTATTCTGTTTCTGAAAAGTAAGGTCTATTGAGGTGCAAGAGTTTGAGTCAATTTATTCTTTCTCAGATACTCAATGCTTCCTTCTCCTCTCGCAAAATGACTACCATAAGTAATCGCTTCAACATCTTATTCATTTTGGTTCTGCAATTTTTCCTTCCAGTGTTTCTGCCCCTAAAAGTCTTCAGTATCATCTGCCTCCCAAGTGTTCCCCAGGACACCTACCTTTCCTCTTTGCCACCTCATCTACAAGGCTTGCAAACAGCTCTTTTCCCAATGCTCCTCATAGTTCTTGCTTTTCAACAGGTTTTCCAGCCCCTATATTTGTTTTCTCTAGAGATGCCCTGAAACCCCGGTCTTGTTTCCTCCCTTCCAACACCCACCTCATCTTATGTCTCCACAGTCTCGTGACTGTCCCAGCATATGGACAAGGTGCCCAGGCCTCTACTTTTAGATACACAACTTTATGGGCCAGGCATTGAGACCATAGCTGTCTGGTTCAGGAATGTGTTGTGGTCTACCATAAAACCTAGAGAGCTGCCAGCTCATGCTAACTTATTTCGGCAGCAGGCTGGCCCAGCAGCTCACTGCACTGGTGTCCAGTCTGTACATAGCTACAGACAGTTTGTGCCTAATTGTTGTTCTTCAGGCCTTCCACCCAAATCAGCTCTTCTGCTTCTTCTTCTTCTTTTTTTTTTTTTTAAAGATCCTCCTATAGCAATGAATTCCATAGGAAACTAATATTTTTGTTAATTGTAAGGAAAGTCTTAGTTTTATTAACTGCTTCATATTTTGATATGAGATGTCACACTGAGGACAAAAGTCTGCTTGTTTGAGTAACTACCAAATGAGCACAGGTATTCACTGCTTCTTACTTTTTCCAAAGCAGCCCTTTTTACATAGGGCATTTCAATTCACTTTCTTCTGTTCTGACTAATACTCCTACTTGCTGAATTATGCTGTCAGAATAACCTGTCTATTAATTTTTATTACCTTGCTTTCTCATAATGAGGTGAGAAAAACCTGGAT
>WHYT01016953.1:288916-315953 GCA_009806455.1 Tetrax tetrax
TTTTTTTTTTTTTTTTTTTTTTTCTTAAAGATCCTCCTATAGCAATGAATTCCATAGGAAACGAATATTTTTGTTAATTGTAAGGAAAGTCTTAGTTTTATTAACTGCTTCATATTTTGATATGAGATGTCACACTGAGGACAAAAGTCTGCTTGTTTGAGTAACTACCAAATGAGCACAGGTATTCACTGCTTCTTACTTTTTCCAAAGCAGCCCTTTTTACACGGCATTTCAATTCACTTTCTTCTGTTCTGACTAATACTCCTACTTGCTGAATTATGCTGTCAGAATAACCTGTCTATTAATTTTTATTACCTTGCTTTCTCATAATGAGGTGAGAAAAACCTGGATACAATAGTCAAGTAATCAAGGTAAAGTTCCATAGAATACAGGAACATATTTGTAATTATTTGCTGTCACACTGTATTTCTGTCCGCATGAAAATAATTTACGCTATTCACAAAGTATCTGGATACATAAATTCATAATTTAATATTAAAATAGATAAAGTTATAGCCACGATCTCAATACACGCTCAGTGCTATTGCAAGAGTTCATAAACCATGTATCTCAGAGGCTTTTAGGAAATGTTAGTGATCATGCAAACGATGTGTCTGTCAATATTGAGTTAGTAAAACACATTATTTCTGTCCTCAGTATAAAATTCCCTCTCCTTTATCAGAGCTGAAAAGGTGACAAAATTTCCCCTTATAGCTCCATTGTATTCCTCTAAGCTATTCAAGCTGAGCAACACATTAGCTCCCAGAATGTGCGTATTCCTGTGAATGGGGTATTTTAACAATGCTTTGCAGATCTAACACCCTCTCTTAAAATATTTTCGTATTCTCTATAGTCATTACATTATTTTTAAAATAGCTCATGAAGACTGTCAGTATGACATTCATTTTTCTGATGGATGAACCAGGGAAAGAGGAATTGAGTGATTTGCCTGAAACAGCAGCGTACAAAGCCTTTTCAAGAGGAGGAACCCAGGCGTTTCAAAGCAGAGTCTATTACCCTAGCCACAAGGAACACGCCCTCAGTGGCACCTCAGTATCACTTTGCAGCAGTTTCCTTGGCCAGACTTTCAAACAACAAATTAGCTGTCGGCACTGGTACTGCGCTTATCAGTGGGCTCGAGCACCACGGTCCGTGAGTCAGCATTACAACCTGTGCCCGCACTGCGAAAGCTAGCCTACCAGCATAGAGTCAGATCTTTGGAAAGTTGTTTCCTAAGTGATCAGATTACCAAAAAGATAAATACCTTGTCTGTTTGGGAAGCCAGTTGAGTTCCATTCCATTTAATGAGAACAACTGGGCTTTGAAAAGAGATCAAAGCAACAGGGAGAAAATGTTTTCAAATTACCTTTTGACAGCACTGGGCAGTGACAGGGATTTCATTCTTACATGGCTAGAAAATAATTACAGTTCAGAAAAACCACAGTTAGCTTTTCTCAAGAGCTATATAAATAAAATCATCTTATCAACTTACCAGCTTTCTACATCCTAGATCAAGAAGTACTAAGTTTATCTTCTTACAGCTGCAGGTGAAGTTCTGTGCCTGTGCTTACCCAAGAGAGTTTTTAACCATTATCTTTTGAGCATGCTGAGAATGCCTGCCACAAACACTGGCACGCCTTTGCATGAGTATAAGAGAAATTTTCTTGAAGCTTCTCCAACCTTAGATGTTATTCACAAGATTATCACAGTGGTGGTAGATTGGTTCAAGACTTCACATTTGTGCAAACAAACTTCTAATGGGTTTCATGCTAATTCACTGGCAGTAACTGTCAGATGAAGTCATTCTTCTTAGATTAGTTTTACAGAAGTGTAAAATTTCAATAGTTTTTCTCATCTGAAAGAGACTTGAGGACCGGGTATTTATGAGCTTGAATTCTATGGATCATTAGTGGAATTTGTTTCACTAAATCCTTACAGGCCTTTTGAAAATGTCTTCTCTGACATACTTAGCACGATTATTCAATCAAACACCGTGACTTGAATTTATTATTTCTGGCCAATGGCACATTCCAGTAGAGTCACATCTGGTACTTCTGTACTTGTTGCCATAGGGTATATACTCTGCTGTTTAAATACCAATTTAATAGCAGCACTGGCTAAATAAGGATACTGGCTTAAATCCGTATTTTCTGAAATATATGGGATGAATGGAGGCAAAGATTTGCTACTTGTCTTTAAAAAATTCTTTTGTGTATCTAGAACAGAAATCAAGCAGCAATTTTATTGGCATATTTGTAAGTAGAATATTAACAAATTTCCCTAATTCTATAAAAGCTAACATACACTAGGTATCACCAACCTGAACAGAATTATTACTGCATTTTAATAATGTCCTCAAAATAGAAGTCTATAACGTGAGCACTTAAGCTCACATAATGAACGCCAGGCTATCGTACAATTACTACTCTGCACAGTGTATAATTACAGAAACTGAAGAATATTCTGAGCTTGCAGTTTCTCTATTGTTAAAATGTTTGGTAAACTTGACTGGCAGCTTCTGTGTTAATTTTTTTTTTTCAACTAGCAGGGAATCAAGTTGTGCAGTCACTTTGAGTGACAGCTAAAGAAAACTGACTAATAAGCGAACACCCCACACTGCATTTTAAAAATGCAAACACCATCCAGAAACAAGGAATTGAAGTAGCCAACTTGTATAATAAATGACTTTATAAGGCATGTATGATAACAGAAACGAAGAAGGATGGGATGCCAGTCCAGGTGGGCTGCATGCAGCAGGCATCCACAGCACTGGATGGCTTTACATCCTGAAAGACAAACACTGCATACCTTGGTTGAAATGCCAATTAATTAAATAAATTGTTACTATAATTAGTTTGCTTATTTTTGGTTTCTTGTGATGAAATTAATCAAAGTGTCCTTTGCACCTTTGAAGACAAATGCTTAAATAATTACACGTATTTGCCATAGGTCCTTGGCGCTCAAAGCAGATGGAGAATGGAACAAGGGAATTTGCTGATACGTTAGACTGGTATAAATTAAAGCAGCTTGAAGGTGGCTGTGACTTGCCTTTGCTGTCGACAATTTTAAAGGACTATTGATTCAGCTGATGAGCTTTGGAGGAGTGTAGCCATGTCGCCTTTCCCGGGGCCATGCTCTTTGCAGGGGAGGGAACAGCTACTCACCTTCCAGAGCATCAGGGGATCGTTGCACACTGGAAAGCTCTCCTGCAGTCCCTGGCTGTGAATTAAGGGCTGCTCTGTGGTGAGAGTGATTACCTGTGTTTGTAAAATAGGTCAGCCTGCCAAGCAATGCAAGGCTCTTCCTTCAGTTACAAAGCATCAAAGCCCCAGAAAACCACCTAAGCTAAATGTCTGAAAGGGAAGAGGGTGAGGGAAGAAAGAAAGAAAGTGGAGCAAAGGTTTAATCGGTTGTAAGCACCTAGAAAACACCTGTGATTTTTTTCTGTGAAGAAAAGTAGGGCTCTCCAGAACTGCTTTCAGTATCAGCACATAGTTACACAGGAGGAAAAGGGTAATGCAAAGGAATATAAAGAGCTGTTTCTTAACAGAGTTTTCTTTCTTGTGCTGGCTTAGTTTGCCTTAGGGGTAAAACTTTTTTACTTTTGTTCACTGAATGGTGATCCATAGTACAACAAGGTGCAAAGGCGATGCATAACACAGTAGGATTTGAGTCATATCAAATCCATCATAAGAAAAATTTTAGTTGAAATTTGTGAGAAGTCCTGGTTCCAATTTCAAAAGTAACTTAAACTTGGATCTTCAGCAGTATTTAGGTACACAACCCCTGATGTCAGTGGGAATCAGACTTTAAAGCACTTCAGATGAAATCTTATGGGCCAAGTTCTCCACATTTAAAAATAACCTTGACATTGCTTCCTATAAGGTCTGTACTACAGCTCAAAATAAGTCCTTATGTTGAATCCTCAGTGCCAGTTCCAATTCAAGTTGGAAAGCTCTTTTGAACTTCAGAGTATAAAATTGACCATCACCAGTCATTCTTCCTCCTCTTGCAGTGTTGTTAGGGATTACACAATTACGCAGATCTCAGGCTTAGGATGTCTAGGACCACCAGGTCTTTCTTCTTCTTGATATCAAAGTCTTTATACTTTCTTTGTGGAAAAGATCTGCACTGCAAATAGGAAGCATTTGTGCAGCCCACTATATGAAGCAAGTGGAAAAGGCTATCTTACAGTGCTTGGTCTGATTAAGGGTTGACTGATGGTTGCTGCTAGTATCAAGAATGATATTTTCTAGAAAAGTCTGACTGGACTTAAACATGCCTTATTTAGCAAAGATTTAGGTGCTTCTATTTTTTTTTTTTTCATTGTTTTTACTGTAGATCTCATAACTGGGCCTTAAAATATAACTATTGTTCCATGGCTAGCATCTAGCAACAATATCCTAATGTAACACTAACTTCTATCCTTGCTTTATAACACTTCGAAGTTAGCAACTGGCACTTCTTTAGAAGCAGATGCTGCTGCGGCTTGTGCAGAGACAAAAACCGATTCGATCTCTCAGGCACTTCCTGCCAAAGAAGACTGACTACAGTTTTTGAACTGTGAAGACTAAAAAGTTTTGGAAATGTAACTTAAGGGCACATTGACCTGGTCCCTTGCTGAGGACATATTCACTGCCTGTCTGGGAAAATGACACTTTTCCCAAGATTTGAACTATGTTTTCAACGGTGGTTTTCAACTGCTAGCTTTTAAATGTTGAGCATTGCTCTGCTTTTTCTGGGGCCAGACAAAGAGGATCTATCTAGCTAAGATATTTGTATATCCTTTATCCTCTCCTTCGGTCAGTGATGCACCCGTGGACTTGCTTTGCCTCTTTGCTGAAGTTCCTACTTAAACAATAATAGAAATAAATGTAAAATCCAAGATAAAGTAAAAGCACCACTAGAACAACCTTTGAGGAGGAAGAAAACATTATTTACAAGCCAATATATTTCTAGAGCAAGAGTCATTTGAAAATTCGTTAATTCCCTGCAGCAGTCCGTGGTTTTCACTAAACTCTGTAAAGCGAATGTGAATGGATGTAAGGACCCTTTTCAGCTACTGAAGACCTGAGCACAGTCACACAAGAATTTACTCTATTTGCCACCAAGTGCAGAAGCTCTGCACACTAACTAACCATAGGTACAGACTGGTAGAACTACCTACCATGAAATGCAGGCCAATGCAGAGAGGAACTCATTTACTGTATATTCAAAGTACAGCATAGGTAACATTCTGGCTTATCCTCAGAGGGTAATTTTGCCCAAAAAACCAGCACAATTCCCCATCTGATCACTACTGGCAAAAATGTAGAGTATAGACAAAACAAGTAAATATGGCCAATTTTTCTTCTGAATAGACTGGATACAGAGGAACAGAAGAAGCAGCAATATATCAAACTGCTTCACTAACGTACAGCCAGCTGAAACATGAAATGGCAAACGGAGAAAGCATTTCAAAATCCTACTCATTATTCCAACAGAGATTAAACTATTATTGCCCTGTTATTGTTTGTGATTATCTTCTGCAATCCAAAAGAACACTGTGCCATAAGTTTCTTTTTTAAAAAAATTCAGTTTTACTCAGAAAAATGTCAACAGATTTCGAACATACTTCAGGAATTTCCAAGGTTAATTGTCAAATCCTACATGACATCATGTCAAATTCTCTGTGGTAAATATAGGTTTTTGATCAGCAGACTGTCAATTGTATTTATTTATAAGTCAATGTTCCTAGAAACACATGTAAAGGCTATACTTAGAGGTTGTGCCACAATACTGCAGTACTGCAAAAACTGGTCACATATGGAGGTAAACAGTTTTGAAAGGTTAGCCCTCCTCAGACATGATGTGCTCTGACATCCTGTGGATGCCAACTGGCTGCAGACAACACCAGAGAGGAAGAGCTATGAGTATGTCAGAAAAGGAGACAGCTCCTTATTGGGATGAAAATTTACAACTCAAGATGCTAGGATGGAAAATCTGCAGGGTATTGTAGGAAGGTTAGTGATATGGATGTTAAGACCAGGAATAGGCTCACAACTGACTTAATCCTGAGTGAGCTGTATGCCTGTGATCATGAATATTTATTCTAAGTAACCAATTATTTAAAATAGATAGTATGTAAATACATCTACAATAAATATTTTTTAAATGAAGTATTAGTTTAAAAATATAAGGCATCTAGCACAGTCACCTTAGTAAGCATGCAAAAATTCTCAAAAAGATTTTCAAGGTCTAATTTAATGCAGACTTAAAATAAACATGTCTCACGCTCATCTGTCCTGAGACAATCTCCTAAGCGAACATGAGCCCAGTGTCTGTTAATCCAGTTTGTGATGCACTCCTCTTCCAGCTAATAGAGCCTACACTATCAAACAAGCCTCTCAGTTGAAGTCTCCTCAATATTATAGTTGAACCTCAAACACCCTTGTAAAGTATTATTATATCTCTATTCTTATTTTATAAATTAAAAACTGAGACATACATAGACTCCTTTAAGAAATGTAGCTTATTTAAGCAGTTTCTTTGATACTTTGGGAACCAATGAACCATCAGTTCATCTCATTCTCTCCATGTAGCCAGGTTAGATATTTTTACAAATGAAATGCAATCTGACTAAAGTTTTTGTGCTTGGTGTAAGGTATCTAGGTAAAACATAATGGACAGGGATACACAGACAGTTGGACCTTAATTTCATGAAACTGCAAC
The DNA here is from genome assembly GCA_009806455.1 of Tetrax tetrax. NCBI lineage: Eukaryota > Metazoa > Chordata > Aves > Otidiformes > Otididae > Tetrax > Tetrax tetrax. The sequence goes on from WHYT01016953.1 coordinate 295,628, forward strand.
TGTTCAAACTAACAGAATGACCTCTGGGAAAAGTTGCAAGATTAATCCATTTTCCCATGTCTCAAGTCCTCCCTTTTCTACAAGGCTCTATTTTCTCCTGCTCAGAAGAACAGATAATTCCAGGGTCAAGAATATTTTACAGAAAGCATCATACTTTTTCTCTTAAGCCCAGCAATAAATCTTCAGATGCATGCAGTGCCCTGGCATTTCAGAAAGCATATTCCACAGAGACAAAAAGATAAGAATAAAATGAATAAAAAAACCCACCCAGCAGGTATGGAATAACTAATAATATCAGTCATATGTAGTTCATGGTAAAAATATATGGCTTTGTTAATCTCCAGTGAATTAAAGAGAAAAAGCTATAGGGCAGTGTTTATACATCCTTATTCATGCCAGATAGCATTGTCCTGTTCCCACAGTAGCAGCACTACACAGGATCATTGTAAGGATACCAGAAGCTGTCCTTAACGACACTTAATATGCAATATTCTTTTTCACAGAAATGTGTTGTGATGGTCACAGAAGTACAATTCTGAGAGATAAACAACCTGTCCATGGCATGTTGACTCTCTGCAGAACCAGATTATTCAACTTGCTTGTTATATAGAAATGTAATAGCAATAGTATCTCATCATTAAAGATATTGATTTAAAAAAAAAAAACCTAAGGAAAAGCCATTCAATCATGTTCATATCTACACACATTTTTTCTTTGTAGGGCGTTTTTGTAAGGAGTCTAAAAATAAAAAAGTCTTATCAAAAAGAAGCCTTGAAAGAAAATGTTGCCCTTAAGGGTTACTAAAAGAGAAAGAAAATTCAAAAGAAAGATGTTCTGCCTTGTGCAGGCCAAACCAGAAGAACCAGATAAATGCATACAGGCAGATGCAGGCTTACCAGTGAAGCTAAGTCATCTCTACTGTCTTTTCCAACCAGTCACCATGGTATGTGGTCCTACACTGCAGGATATGACTGAGGCTGTGAAGCTCTGCAGCACTATTTCCCTGTGCACCCATGTCCCCCCACCCTTCGCCTAATCCTTCTGGCAGGCTCTGCTGACTCACCCAGCTTTACATGAATGTAACTGACTCCATGAAGGTGCTGAGGGAGCATCCTCAGAGATAATGATCCTGACAGGACCATTGGTAAGGTTAGGATAAGTTTCAGACAGCTAATGTAATTTCTGCAGGAGTCCTTACCATCCTTTAGGCAGGGGAATTAAGGTGATGGAGACCTAGGCCTTGCTGTTGGTGGTAAGTTGCCTTGGTGATAAGTATTGATGAGTCCTGCAGTAGTGGACGTTTGCTTACTTAGTTGATAAAAGTATTAGAAATCATAAAATATTTAGGTGGCTCATTGAACAGACAAGACACCATCTTGTGATAATTTCCTACTTTGTTAGAATCTTTTTAAAGTACCTGATTACCTGCAAAGAATAGTGGTGATGACTCATTATTTTTCATTAATAGCAAAACAAAAGAAAAACCTCTCTCATACAGTACCAATGAAGAAAGATTAAGAAGATAGGAGTTGCCACAGCAGCTCAGGCAAAGATGCATGGAGCCTGTCTCTCTGGCAATGGCCCAGATCAGTCACCTGGGGAAAAGTACACAAGTAAGACAGCCATACTCTCCTCTTTCCCCACATGTGGATTTATGTTTTATCTACCTACAATCCCCTTTCTCTTCCATGACCATTCTCAGCTTCTCTTTGGGCTTGTGTAACATTGATCACCCAGAACATCTTCTAGCAAGGAGCGTCACACCTTAAATATACCGTCTATGAAAAGCCACATCTGTCTATTCATTCTGAATCTACCATCTGCTAACTTCCCTTCTTAGTCATCAGATCTTGTACCAAAAGAATCTACAAACCACCGGTCACTCTTCATTACACTCACAAGTTCTTATATGATTTACATAATTTTAGCTTTCAGTTTTCAGAAAAGGCTGAAAACACGGCCCATATGTGCTCAATGTCTTCAATGTAATAATGCATCTACTTCTGTCCTCCAGAGAAAAGAGGAGCTGCCACTAGGACAAAGAAGGGACTGCAGAGTTCCATCAGACACTGGATTGACTCGTCCCTGGTGGAGAGCGGACAAAAGCCAATGCTAGGTTTTTCCTGCTGCATAGTGGGCTGTTCCAGTAAGAAAGATGAGGGAGAAAATGATACAGCTTTTCAGTAAACTCCCTAAGGATGAGATAAAAGCAAAATGTCTGCATGTATAATACTTTTTTTCTATATGTTTACTAATCTTCATTTTTATACACTGTAATCAGCAGTGACATAGTTAATAAAGTGGTCTCAGTTCAATAACTGTCACTAAACACCTGACAACACATTGACACAAAGGAGATATTTCACAGTGCTCAACTTCTTTTTTTTTTCAGGCTTTCCACAGACACAGGCAGACATCACTTTCTTGATCTTGAGTTGTTTTAATTTACTTCACAACTATAGGGATCAGGAGCTTTAGAAATAATTAACTGGAGATTCTGAAGAACAAAATGTCTGCCTCAAACAAGAGCAAGTTACCTTCCAACTCATCTGAAGTGAACTTCTGGCAGGTTTAATGTGAGATTTTTCTTACTTTATTGTCCATTCCTGAGTCTACAATTCTCACAGCACACACTAATACATTTGACACATCCTGTTGACGAGAGAAGGTACTGGAAGAGAATCAGGTCTCTTTAAGTCAGTAGACCCTCATGTATTTCTTATAGACACAAGAAATAAAATGATAAAATGGAAGCCTGCAACATACCAGTTGCTCAGTATTGTTCAGTATCTCTGTTTATGAGCCAACAAAGTTTGAGACATCAGGCCTGCCAATGTCATTTATAGAAAGAATCAAAGAAGTTAAGAAAACAGTTCAAAAGAAACATAATTTGAAAATGTACCTTTGCAACAGACTTGTATGGAAGACAAAAAGAAGCTATTAAGCCTGCTTATCTGAACTTCTTTTATTACTAGATTATCTTTTCATACTCCCTCCAGAAAATAAGAAGAACGGAGAACTAAAGTCTGCTGGTAAGAGGAGTGTTTATGTTGAATTCGCAGAAGAACATGGTGAAGACAATAGAATGTGTACTGGACCTGCTGCACTCAAAGTCCCTAAATGTTGCTCATTTGGACAATTGTCTTACAATCAGTTTTGTCTATTAGGCGATTATTTGAAAGTGTTGGCCTTAGAGCTGTTACGGTATCATATTCTGAACCAGCAGTTCTAATTGGCTTTGGAAAGTATTGGTGACACGTACTTTAGCGTTAGGGCCCACACAACCAATTTTTATTCTCCTGTAGCAGTTTCATGCACGTATTTCTATGGGTTGTATTGGAAATTTCCCCACTGGTTCACAGAGGGGCTATGTATGTATATATGTCACAGATATCGAAACCATCACTGTTTTCTTGGCAACGACTGCCAGCTTCTGCCTTTCTTGCAGAACTTCATCACAAGTGACACTCTGCATAAGAGCAATGTACACTGTAGTATATACTACCAGCCGAAAATATGTACAGAGAATACATATGTTCAGTATGTTGTACTGTTACAGCACAGAGTAACGAACACCTGAAAAATTTTGTATCAGTAAGTCTTGTCTGTAACTCAGGAAAAAGGTAGAACCCTCAACTTGGAAGAATCTATGTTATTAATTTCCATTGCAGGGAGTCTGAATGGTTTACTATTTGAATAGAATACAATGCTCACCTTAGTTACAACGGCCACTGGCTCAACACATCAATTTTCTTCTTTTAAAGAAATACAGTTTTTCAGCATAGGAACTGGCGTGTTTCTGATCTACTTGCACTGCCTGAATGACATACTAGATGGCATACTGGAAGTTTTTCTTTGTGGTGACCGAGTGTAGCAATCGGAGTCTTTGTACTAAGGCAGGTTTAGGTTCTTTATCAGACAAGTCCTGGCACATTTCAACATAATTTCCCTGAAGTTATCTTGTAGAAAGGGTAGTTTTGTTCTGCTTCCTCGTTTCCCAGTAGTTGCTGGCCAAGTCAACTCTGATTTATGAGTCACAAATATATCTTTTAATCACTTGATAGGACATGTTTATATAAAAAAAATATGTAGGATTCAATGCTTTATTACGAAGAATTATTAATTATTGTGTTATTTAGATTCATAGCAAAAATAAGTTTCTGCCCCACAGTCTGGATATTTTCATGTTTAATTTCACAATCAATCTATTCCTCCACTCTCCCCAACAATAAATGCTCTGATAAATAAGAAATTAAATAAAATCCTTGTTGGTACACATAGATCCCTCTATAAATATCTTATGCTAAAGGTGAGCTTTCCAGAGAATTTGTAAGATAACTAATACAGGCCTTAATGCATCATGTAGGAGACACAGTCTAGAGCTCAGAAGTTCATCATGAAGAGTATTTGGCCAAATGTACCTACTGATGTCAACGGAGTTGCAGTGCTTCAGCAATACCTGCTGCAACAGTAAGAAACAGGTTGCATCAAATTACTGAGCTTAGAAGTGATAACAGCTGTTGTTCTGACATGTTACTTGAAAGACAGAATATGGAAGAGTCTTGTTTCCTGAGTTATTTTGGTATCCATGTCTGCTGTGTGGTGCACAAGAGGGCGGGAGACTGAACTCTGTAATGACAGCAAGAGACTGCACTTAGGTGGCCAACTGAAAGTGAAATAAATTGCATTTGGTTCTAGGTAGCCAGAGCTGGTATATACACCTGTGATACGAATCATGTCATCCTTGTTTCCTAATATCAGTATGATCCCTTGCTGTCAGCCTTTCTACATTTATCACCTTTCAGTCTGGATTGATTCATACATTACTCCTACAGAACACCACAGCTGGGTGTACATCACATCTTCTTGTGATCCATGTTACACAGACCTCATGACAGAAGAGCAATTACCCACAGCTACTCATTAGGTCCTGCCGGAGGACAAAACCAAAACAATGTAAGGACAATGTATCACACCCCCTGTTAGGACCTGCAATGTCTCTTTCATAATTATAATTTACAGCTTCTCACAGATTTAGAAGAATCAGAGTTTGTAACTTGTTCCTTCTGCTGCCAGGAACAGGTGAACAGATCATGCAACTTCTTTTCCATATTAAGATTTCAATCACAGAAGCTCATGAAAACCAAAAGCCAAAATTATCCTGGCAACTCCTCTCAAAAAATCTCCATAAAAAAAGTATAAGAAGAGCAATTCAGAGAACAGTTAAAGCTTCCTTCACGAAATGTCAAGAGTTTTTGTGCAAAGCTGAACAACTCAATCCATTGTCTTTGCAGTCTGGTAACTGAAAGATATTCTAGAACATGCATTGATATACTCAAAAGATGACTCAGTGACTGGCATCTTTCCAGTACTGTTTTTAGGACAGATATGAGATATCTATTCTACAAAATAACTAAATGAGGAAAACTCAGCTAATGACCACTTGGAGCAGTCTTGTCTGTGAGTAGCAAAGAAACCATTCTTGAGGTTATGAACTGCCAATGCACATGATATTTCCTCTGACTATTCATCTGCAAGTCTATGAGGAAGAATAAAAGACAGCAATGAGTTGTAGAAATGTTCAAGATAACATCATACTGCCTGCGATTGAAGCAATAGTGATTGAAAAACTCTTCCTATTTGCCATTCTAATAATTCAACAAGAATATGACTTTAATAAACGGATAAACCTTGTAGTGATGCTTCAAGGCCAGTGAACTTGAGATTTTCTGAATTAGCTAAATTACAGGAAAAAAGCATCATGTCAGAGAAAACTCTGCCTATGGGTGTCCAAAATATAATGTACGGCTTGGCAGCAGAAGCATTATAGCGTATCATGATTGTAAACATTGTTATTTGAAATACTAAATAGAAATTGGAGTTGATACTATCCCAGGTTTGTCCCATCTAAAAGCATACAAAGTATATCAAAGATAGGTTAATTTAAAAAAATACTATAATGGCAGCTTGTGCTATTTTTCTCTGCTCTGGTTTAATATAGTCTTGTAGCCCTGGCAAATTTTAACAGCCAAATGGCTCCTTGGACAAGAAGAGTTAAATGCAAAGAGTAATTAAGCAAGCAGTAACTTTAAGCTTCCTCATGAACGGCTGTTGAATTTCTAATTCTGATATTTCTTTTATTTACAAACCCCCCAAGTGTTCTTTGGCTACCAGGTAAGCATTTAAAAGAAGTAACACAGCATTTATAAGATGTGGATGATCTCTGGTACAGTTGCTTAATTAAACAGTAAGGTTTACACAGGCACAGCCCAAGGCACAAAGCTCTGTTTGATTTAGAACCTGGCTATCAGACAGCCATCAGGGTCTAGAAAAAAAAAATGCTTAAACTAACAGCTCCTTTTTATTAGCTGACAAGCATATATGTGGTAAGGTAAACTCAGCGAGAGACTCTAGAGTCTGAAAACTAATTTTTGCTTTTTAGTGAGCAGAATTAGAAATAATTAACCCCAGGGTTTTTTTTTTTTTTTTCTGGATTTGTGCATGCATTCTGTTTACATTTTTATGTTGGGTATAGTTTCTGAAGTAAGTATAAACTGTGTATTTTATAATGGTATACTTTTTACTGAAGCACTGTCTAGCTGAAGTCTTTTGACACTGCCATAAGGACATCCATGCTGGCCAAAACCTGAAACATTAAACTAGGGACACCTATAGCTAAAAAAATGAACATGCTACAGCCTGAGCTAAAAAATGCAGATTTGCTAGGTAGCACTGTAAGAAACTAGGCACATACACAAGAAGATCTACTACATATTCCCTAATGGGATGCACAATATATTATTGGTCCAAGTCTTAAACAAAACCAGTTAATATCTTAGACTGATATATTTCTGTTGCAAACGCTTTCAGTACCTTTGGTTGCTAAGTAAGGATACTTACATTTTACATTTTCCAATTAAATACAAAATACAAATATTAATAATATTACTTATGTTTGCCAGTGTAAGCTGATATCACAAACATAGAAAAATTTTATTGGAAAATATTCATTCACAGCCTACTTAGAGATTAGATCTTTCTCTTACTTGCCTCTCAGGATTTTATAAGCTGTGGAGGGCCAAATTAGGTCAGATCTAGAAGCAGTTTAAAGATGCTATGAAAAGTAAAATACTCTACTTGAATGCCTCAATGCTGAAGTTTTGGTCTCACTTTTATTCAAGTATTTCAATTAAGCTGATATATGAATCTATAAAGAGATTTCAAAAGGGATTTGCCTAACCTATGAAAGTTTAGTAGAAAAAAATATTTGAAATGTAAGCATGATACCTCTCCATATATATTAAAAAATTCTGCTAACATTATGCAGTTATAATATTATTCAGTGTAATGTCAAACAAATGACTTCAGGCTCCTCTAGAAAGCCCAGCTACAACTACAGTTGATTTATGGAAGTAGTTAGTGATACAGTGGACACACATGATATTGTCTCACAAACTCGATGAATAGTTGATTAGCAACTGTGGCAATTAACCATTTTCTGCTTGCCAGAAACAGAAGACAGCATGATGTTGTCTTCTCTTGTCTTGCTCACACCCTTGTCCAGATTTCTGCAGGCTACTGCAATATTGGGGCAACACGCTGAGTGGCTGATGTAAGCCTTTAGGCCTTCACCCAGCACCAGAAAGCCCCTTTATGAAGCAAGGCTTTATATTAAGGTTACATCAGGTATTAAATTGGTACAAATGGGTATTGCACTTGAGCTTGGTCAATAAGGCCATAAGGATCAGCCAGTTTACCACGCCTGCGTGTGTACACCTTCCTCGCCTTCCTCTGTACTTCACGCACTGTGGGTTAGCGATGCCATTGCACAGGATAGCCTTTTATTGACTCTGGAAAGGTAATGAGAGAAGCTGCCTTGATCTTCTCAGACCCTGGTGATGTAAACACAGTCAGCTAGTGCACTATGTGCTACCTATGTGCTGCATGGATGTGAAACAGTTAAAATGCTTCTGTTGAGAGTGGATCAGATAGGCATGTCACGAATTGATTCATCACTGCCATTGCAGCTGTTAAGAGGACTTATACAACCAGGTGGAATGCTTGGAATTGCTAAACAAAAGTTACATCATTCAAAGGTAGTGTTCAATCTCTCTAGTGCATTTTTAAAAGGACTGTCAGACTCATTTCTAAGAGCTTCTTTGATAGTTCTGATAATGCTGTGATTAACCAGGCTCTTTACAGATGGACTCAACTGTTTCCAGTCACATAAGGGTCACCACAGATAATAAGAGTTTCTGATAAAAGCTTAAGTGTGAAATACATTTATGCCAACAAGTTACTGTTCTAAGGCTATGCCATTTAAATTTGTTTTAGGGTAACAGTCATTTGCACATCTGAATACATTTCAAATGTTGATTTCTTGATACTGTGCACAGACTGAAAAATTCTTATTTTATGATTACTTTCATCAGGCATTAGAAAGGTTACTGGTGGCCGCCTGATGTCAAAAAGATCTTGTCTTTCCTTTCCTTTTCTGCCTCATATTCCTCTTAAAAAGGCTATCTTTAAGAATGAACAAGGAGCTTATTAATATTCCCAAGTATTCAAGGATACAATAGTCTTTCAAAGAAAAGGTAAGGATTTACAAAAGACAGCAGCATGCTCACATTTAACATATGATGAAAATGAAGAGTGGACAGAAAGAAAGACTCTTCAGATCCAAATCCAGTGAACAGGCATTTTCATTCCTGGTAAAACTAAGGCAGAGTGAGAGAGCTATCTAATGAAAAAAATCACATAGCCTGTATAACCATCAGTTCTATTATTCTCCCAGTTTAGAAATACATAAAGCAGCCATGAAGAAACAGAGGGAAAGACTGGTAATAATTTTAGCCTTATAACAAAAATTTGCTTACACAGACTAGCATCATTAGTATAGGCATTCTCTAAAGACACCTTTTAAATAAAGCATCTCCAAATCAGTAGCTGTAGGGATTTTGGTAGGGCTATAGAAAACCATGTTTCAGTGACTCAGTAAATCTGAGTGTGAGGTGCTTTGTACTGGACTATATGGCCCAATTAGCTTAGGCGTCTCTCAATACACGTGTCTCTAATTCTTCCAAGGTTCCTCTCACCTTTCTTTAGTATCATAACTACTTAAGTAACAGAATAGTCCAGCTCTGGACCACTTTCAATTTTTCTTGCATCTCACTAGGATTCCAGCTAATGGTATTTGAGTGAAACAAAATAAAAAAAGATTAAGATCTTAGACATCTTCTAGGTACTGCAGACATTGCTGACACAGGAATTAGGGACTCTGGCTTTTAGACTTTGTACTGGATGAAAACAAGATATTCACTTTAGCTGAGCTCATCTTCCCTGCATGTAAAATGGAGGTAATAAGAATAAGCTATGCATAGTTACTGTGGATGAAAAGCAAATATAGAAAGAATTTGTTCCTAAAATGAAGCAAGATACTGTCATGGATTATGACTACAGGTGTCTGGGGGACCCATGACTTATGCCAGAGCTTTAAAGTCTTAAATAGCTGGAGAAATTCCTAAAAAGCTAGGCAGGGTAGGTGCCACAACAACAGCAAGATTGAGAGGGACAGTATGTGGCAGCATTTTCTTCTCCAAGCACAGTGAAGTAGGGGACTTGCCTGGATGTGGAAGCTTATAAGGACCACGATTTAAGTAGGGTCTATCCTCCCTCTGTTTGCTCTGTACCTGAAACGGTAAACAATATTTCAATTTGAAGAAGCTGCTGGACAATAATTTCAATTAGCCACTACCTCAGCTAACAGAAAAAAAAAAGACTGCAAAGGTCATGCTATTGCCTAAAACATTGGGGCCTGCTGTGTTTCATGTGCTTTAAGATGAAAAGTAGTTAAGCTAGGGAGGACACCATCTTTTCAGAGAGGAAATTGGGTCTGTTAGAAACTTATTAGAAACCATAGCTTACACTATATTGATAACTTTACCCACAGTCACCAAAGACTCAGCCCTTGTGACACTGCATGTTGCAGTACAATCCCCAGTGATAGGATGAGTGCCTTGTTCTTGGTTTAAGTGAGGTACAAAATGAGGCAAGATAGATGCTTAAGGAGTAATCCCTCACACCCTGTATGCTAGTTGAGCCAGTTGGAAATGCTCAGGAAAGAGCTGAGTTACAAAACCTCTTGGGCTTAGGAACTTTGAAGAAACTGGTATTTGCAACCCAGTGAGGCTGAGATGGGTCCATGCAGTCCAGACAGCAAGCACCAAGAGTCTGCAGAGCACTGGGGACAACATGGCTGGTTAGGAGGTTTTTTTCTTTTTGTTTTTGGTAAACTGACCATTTGGAGTAAGATGCCTACACTATGCCTTACAACTTAACAAATCTTTTTAATCTTCAAAGTGCTGTACAAAATAAGTAATCCTTGCTGAGCCTCCTTAAAGTCTGTTCAATTGCTCAGTCACTATCGAGGTGAGTGCATCGTTTAGGTTTTAGTAAGGAAATTTACTGCCTTAATTTTATCTGGGGTGCAAACAAGGAAAGCAGGAGGTTAGGAAACAAGCACAAGGTCTTGCAGTGACTGAGGCTTCAGATTACACTGAAAATTGGACTTTTCAGAGCTATTATGCTTAACTCTGCATTATTCTATCCTCTAGCTGATTCAGGTAACTCAAAATGGGGGTAAAGTAAAAAGGGAATAGAGTAAAATGTTTGGATTGAGATTGTAAACATCTAAGTTCAGTGAAATTAAATCGTTATCCATTAAGATTAAAATAAAGACTGGCTCCTGTTCAGACCAGACCTAGGGTTAGTCTTCAAACAGCATGAAATCATATACTTTTAGCTCAATTGCTGATTGGCTTTACCTGTCAAAGCTTGCTTTTTGTTAATGAATAGCTCAAACTGTAAATTATGTATGACTTTTTCATTGAAAATACTTTTTTTTTCTTCTGTGAATAGACTAGAGGAAAGTGTAATATAAGCAATGAATTGATTTTATTTCATCATCTCCTCTACCGTCTCTAGATAACAGAAGCATAAAACAAGTTTCCATCCTGACCTTGTAATGAGCTGTTGCTGAAGACTGAATACCTTCCTTTTGTTTTTCATAATGACAGTACAGTTGGCCAAACCATTTCTAAGACAGAAGCAGTTGGTTTCATTCATTCAGGCACATTCAAATATCCCCACTGCATTTGACCTTCTCTAAATGAACCTCCAATTTAACTAACAGCTTTCTGATTAAATAAGCTTTTTGGGTGGAGAGTGGGAGTTTCTCCTCTAGGAAAACAGGGGTGAGGTCTTCCAGCCCGCCTCTCCTCTTCTCCACAGGGCTCCCATGCTCCTAGTCCATCCTGTTCACTCCCACACATCCCTTGTGCCAGCAGTAGCACTTGTGCAGCTTTACAGTTGGTTTTTTGGCAAGATGATCTGATTGAAAACTAATGCATTTTGTTTGTGCATAGGGTTAGTTTCAGTAGGATCTGCGTGGCCCCAAAAGTCCTACCACTAGACAATGGGAAGGTATGAAAAGTCTGCCAAGAAGAGGGTGAGAGGATCTTCAAAGGTTGGACTAGATGACCTTTGAAGGTCCCTTCCAACTCTAACCATTCTATGATTCTATGACTGACCATTTCATCAGTAACGTGGCTTTAAACTGGTGTAAGTGCCTTGTGATACTGGCCCTAAATATGAATTTTAGGTAACAATTGCTTTGGCTTTCCTACTTTGAGCAAATGTTAAACAGAAAAAATGTTTTGAAAATAATTAATATGTTGCTGTCTCTGGATCTCAGTGTGAACCATCTTCTGGCGCTTCAGCTATTTCTTTTCAGTGATCAGAGCCTACTGTTATCTGAAAGACATACACAGTCTGTTTTGGCAGGGCTAAAATGAACAACTGTCTTGAAAAATGCCATTTGTACAAGAAAAAATAAAATATTTCCTTCCATAAGATGTGTTTAAAGACAAATATCAGCTATATATTCCTTAGCAGGGTCTTAATAACAATTAAGAAGGCCTAGATTCAGCTAAAAGTTTAGATGAATGCTTAACTTCAAACAATCAAATACAATCAAAGTCAGGAAAGTACTTGAGGTTGAGGTGAATTTTATTTATAATGAGCCTTGATAAAAGCATCCAAATGCATAAAGCCAAGTACTTGTTTAAGGATTTTGCTGAACTAGAGTCTAAAGCAGAAATATAGATTTAAAGGATCAATATGGTAATCTACAAAGAATAGACCAATAACACATGGAGTAGCAGGGACAAATTTTTATTTTTTCTTTAATCAGTTTATAATTTCCAAACCCATGTTTTTAATGGCTGAAGATCTGGTCCTACACACTTTTTCCTCGGTAGCAACATTGGCTTACAAAGCTCTTATCTTCTTTCTCTCCTCTTTCCCTCATATGCCTTAAGCTTCACCTCATCTTCGGAAACATCAATGTTATTAAGGAAGCCTTTGAGAAAAATGGGAGTTTAAAAACTTTGATCACTTAAGTTGTCCAGTTTAGAAGGCAATGCCATAAGCAAATGCACCAGCACAAGTGTGAGTGGTCAGCTTCAGGAGGGGACAGGAAAAAATAAGTTGCTTTGAAACTCATCTTGTGGCTACAGGCTGAATTTGAATGACCAGTTTATGAACTCAGAAGTTGTCAACATCATTTAATACACATAAAAAGTTGTGAGTGCCTTTCTACTGCTAAGGTGTGCAAATAATTAGTTTACATGCAAATTAAAAGCTAGTTGTGAACTCCTTTAAAGATGATGCCTTAAGCATGGTTCTTTGCTAAAAAGTTACTGGAAGAACAATATTTCAAGAAAAGTATGGGGCAGGGTTTGTTTCTTTCAAATCCAATCTACTTAATGTACAACTTAAAGGTTGCTATTAGTAATGCAAACTCAGGATACTCTTAAAAGTGACACTAGTGTCTTACTTCAGCAACTATGAGAATTGTGCATCTGAAATTTAGGGATAAATCCTGGTTCATAGAAAGGTCTCTTGGTGCTCTTTTGACTAAGTGATGAACAAAAACTTCCCCAGGACTGACACATTGCTGACTGACAGACCATCGTACTCCAACACATGTTGAGTTTCAAGGGGCAAAACTAGATGTTCCTCCCAGCTGATCTGAGTGAAGAATAGGAGAAAGAAACCTTTCTTTCCTCAGCAGTGCTAGCTGTTGTTTAGAGGTGCTTGAAGACTGAGACAGGAGTCATCAATTACTCTGACAATGCACCCTTTGCAGATTTGTTAGAGGCTCAAAGACCATTTGGGTAAAGGCTGGTACGATGCTTAGGTATAGTGTTCAACTTTATACAGCTTAAACTGGTTGGTCAAGCACGACAGCTACATACAACTGCAAGGAAGGAAAACAAGACTAATGGTTTATAGTCAGACCGTTTCTCCCTGGCTCCTCTGGAAGAATTCTTTCCAGAAGCAAGTGGACTGTCTGTGGAGTGCACTGAAGGAACTTCACAATGTAACTTAGAGCATCAAATCTTGCAAAAATTGACATAAGAAGTGGAAAATGTTAGCTGTTTCTAAGCATACCCAGAAAACTTAATGCAGTTAAAGCATCAGAATATGTATGCTTGGTTATTTTACATTCCAAAATAACCATGTGAGCTTGAATTAACAAAAATCTAGGGGGAGGAAAGAAGCAATTCAAGCTGCATGATAACCAAAATGTATTAAGTTGGCTATGGTTTTCGTAGGGGTTGCTATTTTCTTCCTTTAGAGGAAGGATTGAGATCAGCTGTGAGTCGTGTCATTATCTACAATTCTTTTAACAGCAGCATGGAGAAAAGCTGCCAAAGCATTTAAAATTAATTCAATCAGACTGAGGAGCATGTCAAACTGACTTCTTTGCCTGCAAATTACAAAATTATCTGTAGTTAAAATTAGTTTCTAACCATCTTGGGGAGGGAAGGAGATGAGCTCCTAAAACTACTGTACGCTGTGATGAGGCTGTGATGTAGGCTGAGCCCACCAGCAGTACTTGCAAAGTCCGTTGCTATTGGTAAGCTGCTGAGCTGCATATGTAGTGCACATGTGATAACTGCTGCAAGACAAAGGAGATGTTAATAGTAACTGTAAACTACGAATAGTAGGTTATTACAATGAAAAAAAAAGAAAATAATCTAGACACTGAATTATATTCTCTCCTTCTCTTCAAAATCAGCATAGCGTAGCCTACTTAACTTTCATGTATAGTAAAATTATTTTTTTTTAACTTATTACTACTAGCTGGAAGTGTCAATAAAATCTCCCTTAGCAAATTTGGTTTTGGTCACATCTATCTTCTGATTATTGTCCTTCAGCACAGGGACCATTACAGTCAATTACATTGTTATCTGACTCAAGCATGTGGACAGCTCAGTCAGTGACTTTAATTACTTTCTCATCAAAGCCATGTTGGACAGTCTCTGAAATTTCTTCTTTGCCTCCTAGGACATCGTAAAGGACAAATGATTTTTGCATCCCGTTCATCAAACATGACAGGAAATCTTTTAGTTTAGTCATCTCAAACCGGGTTCTACAAAAAAACTGTATGTATGCCTGGGTTGTCAATGGGCTCATATCCCTTAGATCTGACAGGCATTGTATGCCCTTAGCCTCCTGGATTATTTTCAGAAACAACAGGCAAAAAATGCACAACTTCGAGCACTGAGTCTGAAATCAATATATTAACAGAATCCGTTTGTTGTATTAGTCCCTTCACAACACAAAAATGTTTTCAAGTTGTGTCCTCTGGACAGAGATTGGGGCACACATATTTTTTCAGACTGAGTAGAACTTTTGGTCCCAGCTGTAACTGCCAAGGCACCAATCTGCAGGGTTAATTTCTAGTTTGCTCTAGAAATTTGAAACACCACACCAATAAAAAAAAAAAAAGCTCAAACTGTTTGCAGGTTATTTTGAATGTGCAATGGACTTAATAACACTTAAGTACTTCTTATTGTTACTGAAGTCCATGAACACGTGAACAAAGAGATAAACAGGATGTAACTATTGGATGTTGATATCATAAAGAGAAGGATGATGCATTATTATTGTAGGAAGCAGGGCAGATACCTGTAGCAGATGCATCTCATAAAATGTATCTCAGATATACTCAAAAGAATTGCCCCACGGGGCCATACTTAAAACTTCTTTATCAAGAACACTTATTTCCACAGAGGAAGGTGTACTGCAAATGTCACTGATTTCTTTTTGACAGCTGCAGCTGCCAGTCCATCTAAGGGGGGCATTTGAGCCAACATTTGAATAATCATGGCCTCAGACAGAATAAAATTCTTCAAAATTATACTTTAAATACTGCTGCCTTTAGAACAGACAAAACTGCAGCTGTTCATTTCAAGAAGAACAGATTTAGACATACGCAGTCAGGGTGAGAACTGCTCTGAGATGTGATAGCTCTCTGATTGCAGAAGGCACAATTACTCCTATAGGGTTTCTAGAATCAATGAGTCACTGAGGTTGGAGGGACCTGGGTCACCTAGTCAAACTCCTGCTTAAAGCAGGATCAACAGCGAATACAAGCCAGGCTGTTCAGAGCTTTTGAAAATCTCCAAGGAGGGAGGGTTCACAACCTCTCTGGACAATCTGTTCCACACTTAATTCTCTTCTTGCTGATTTTTTTTTCCCCCTCTTATATACAGTCAGAACATCTCCTTTTTCAATTTATGATCACTGATTCTCATATTCCTGTTGTGCAACACAGAAAAAAACCTGCCAAGAGGAGGGAGCAATATTTCCTACACATTTTCCCTCAGTATCTCTCCTGCTGGCTGCTGTCAGAAATAAATTATTGGTCTAGCAGAACTTTTCATTCCATCAGGTGCAGAGCCTCATATTCCTATGACAGAACCTCCACTGTTTTTCTATATAGACCACTGAATAGTAATTACTAGTTTCTTTTTTGAAACACTTCTGCTCAGCAATGACTGATGTATAGAAACATGCAACAAAAAAGCATCTGATCTACAAAAAGAGAGATTACAAAAGCTATTTAAGGCATTAAATGCCTTACATGTTGTAATTTATAAAGTTGAATTTATTTTTCTTGCTAAAACAACACATGTCAAGCCTAATTTAACAACAGAACCTGGTGAATTACAGAGCAGGGATCAGGAATAGAAAATATCACTGAGAAGGAGCACGCAAAAAGAGGTGCAGGTGCCAAATGTGCGTTTGTTAGCAAATATGTCACTATTACTTTGAACTGGAACGTATCGTCTCCCACTGCTTTAGCACTTTTGCACCTCTGCTCTTATATAAAAGTGCAAGAAGAAGAAACTGCAAGTGATGGAGGTAAGGATGCATGATTAAAACCACCCCGCTCTGGGAGGCACCCAGGCATTGCTGAAAGAAACAACAGGTTCAGACCTGTAGGAGTGCAGCTTGGAGGTGATGTCAAAGCTGTTGAAACCAGTGACTTGACTGGTTTGTTAACAGATGAACTGGAAGCATGAGTACCATAAAGGGTCTGGGTAACGCAACAGAGTGCTATCACATAACAAGAAGGCTGGTTCAATGGGACTTAAACAGAATTGTTATCAGGGATTAAAGTGGGCTGGTATTGAGTTTGATCTCAGCACACTCTCTTGATTTCTTCAGACAGAGTTTGCAAAGGCTAGTAGAGTGAACTCAAATGTACCATTTAAATATGTCAAATTCATTTTGTAGTTTATGTTGCATACAGAGGCATGTAGAGCACTGAGATTTCTCTACTAACGCTTAAAGAGAAAGTGCTGCACTGCTTTTTATCCACTATTCTTTTGTAATCTCTGCCTTCATCTCCTTTATACTTAGGATTTTTAGCCTGTGTTGTAAAACCTGCTACTTCTATAAATAAAACAATTTACTTTAGGATAAGTTTGTAGGAAGAAACAATACCTTTCATTATAATAACTTCACTTACATCTTAGACATCGCGGTTACATTATTATTTTCAATTTACCGAGAAAAGAGAAAAGTGGATTGCATGCCATTCTTGGAAATGGGATCCTCATCAGCTCTGTCAACCCAGCTAGCAGTCTTCATTTGGTACTTTCAAAAGAAAGAGATTTGAAATAAATGTTATGCAAAAAAAGTTCCTGGAATATTTACTTAAATTAAAAGAATGCCCAAATACACTTCTAAGTCATTGTTTCTTATAAACACAAAGTAAGTTGTAAATACCCTTCAGAAGCATAAAGTAAACATCTTTTGCTATTTTCAAAACAGGCCCTGGGGGCCATGGCAGACAGCAAGTGGCACATGAGCTCCATGTGCCCTGATAAAATGGCATCCTGAGTGCTATCATTAGCAGCACAGATTTTAGGTTGACGGAACTGATGATCCCATTTTATGCAGCACTCATTAGGCCACATGCACAGACTATATCCAGTTTTGGGTCCCCAATACAAGAAATGCATGGATCAACTGGAGTGAGTTCAGCAGAAGGTCGCTGAGATGGTCAGGGGCTGGAGCATTTGCCCTGTGAGGAGATGCTGCAGGACTAGAGCTTGTTCAGCCTGCAGAATCTATGAGGAGGTCATCAATATGGTAGAGCCAGGCTCTTCACAGAAGTGCAAGGTGGGAGTATGAAGGCAATGGACTTAAGTCAAAACAAGGGAGGTTCAAACTAAACATAACAATTTTTTTTTTCCCTATGAGGACAGTGAAACAGTGGCACAGGCTGCCCAGAGCAGCTGTTCAGTCCCCATATTTAGAAATTTTCAAGACCTGACTTGATAAAGCCCTGAGCAGCCTGGTGTGACCACATCACTGCTCCTGCCTCGAGCAGAGGTCCCTTCCCACCCCAGTGACTGTGATTCACACCAGAGTCAGGGAATGCTTGGACTGGCTCTGCTAGGGACCAAACATATATGAAAGTGTGCTGCTTATCCCCAGGACTGAGCAGTTGGGACATATGTCAGCAAATGAAACACAGTGCTTTCAGCCCTTAAGAACCACATGAAAAAGTAATACTGTGGTATCACACTCTACACATTAACAACTACTGGATAAGCAACAAGAAGAGCTTTACTACAAGGGTTGGTGTTTATCCCTCTGTTTCTATACAGTCTATATCTTTGTGTACTTATGTCTCTGAGTATGCAAAGATATCACTGCTTGAGAGGTTTACTCCAAGCAGAGATTACTCTACAGAGACTGCTTGTTACAGAATTGCATACATTTATTAGCTGTCTCAACAGTGCAGAGAGTTAAACCTTTAAGAAGCTCTTAGAGGGCCAGAACTGGTTATAGGGATGTGGAGAGGTTCTGATTATACAGCACTGATTATCAGAAATCAGACAGTCAGTGAAGCTGATCTCTATAGACACACTGGTTTTGAGTGACTGCATGTTGACACATGCGTAAGATTGTCTTGGGTATACTAGGAACCAATTGCCCTGTTGTGCTTGTGTGCATTGTACTTCAAGAGGTGGATAAAAAGCTGGATTTAACAGAAAAATAAATATCAATACTTCACTATCCTAATGGACCCTCCCATAATGCTTGAGTCATGGATTACCGGTGTTCCTTTCACAGTATTTTGTAAGGCATGCGTCATCCTCACCTTTTCAGATGAAGAAACAGATGTACTGAGATTGAATGGCTTGCTCAGGGTCATATGTTAAATCTGTGACGGAATCACAAAGAAAACCTGCACATTAAAGGCAGCACGTCCTGTGCCTTGACAAGCTTATCTTTCATCAACTTTACTGCTAAATCAGAAGGTTACTGGGTCAGAGAAGTTGTTTTCTTATCTGCCTGTGAACCACCAATTACAATCCACTTTAGTACCTTAGTGTTATTCCTTAACATGGTATCTGTGTACAATCGTGGGTACCTGCGCTCTCCCTCGCAGGCAGTACTTGCCATTGGAATGGAGCCACTGTGAAAGACACTGATATTCACCCAGCTCTGCTCTCCTCTAGTAATTTAGTCTTGTATGACAAGAAGAAGAGAACTTGGGAAAGGGAGAGCAAGAGAGAAAGCAGGGAAAGAAAAGGAACTTCATGGAGAATGTGGGACAATGAAGAACAATGGAGATGGAAAGGAATATGGAAAGAAAAAACATGTGAGAGCAGAAAGAGGGAGTATAGGAAGAAAAAGAGAGGAGAGACATGGAAAGCAGAAGTAAAATATGGCAAAGAAGGAAGACAAGAAGCAAAGCAGAAAAATTAAATAAAAAAGAAACCATAGCAAGAGGAGAGATTAGGCAAGAGGAAGAGATCACACAGAAGTACTAGAACTTGGTATCTGATTATGTGCATCGACTGAACAAATTTAACAGAACTAACTCAACCGCCTTTATTTCCATGTCTAATTCCATGGATTATCATGAAATAAAAATGTAGAATGGCTGTAAAGTTATGGCCATAATTTCCAAGTTGTATTAGAAAAATTAAAATAAGGAAAACAAAGATTAATATTAACAGTTACAGCAGACCCAACAAAGTCCAGCCTGATCTGCTTAGAATACTTTCTGGAGACAAACTTGTGTTTGATATAACAAAATGCAGAAAGTTTATTGCATGGTTTACCACATCTCCTAAAAAAAAATCAATTTAAAAATGTACTCAAACTACTGTATTGCACAACAGGACAGAAAGTGCATCATGGAGCAGCTTTATGATACCTTTATTTTTTGTTTGGCTTTTGTAAAATGCCTTTGAACCTCCCTCCAGTATAGATATAGCAACTTTTACCATGTGTACCACCATAGGAACAGCTGTTGCAAATTTTATTTAATTATTTAAACTGTCATGACTTCTTTTTAACATGCCATAACTCACTGGGAGTTTAAAACATTTATAACTTGATTATTTTCAACCTAACAGAGCAAATAGAATATTAATAACAATAAAGAAATCTGAGATTTACTTTTCTACATTCTCTCTAAGCCTAAGCAAATGAATTTAGAGAATGTATTTTCAAGTGAAACATAACATCATGTATAGATACTTCTGTTTCCATCTGGAAGTAAAATATTTGCATTGAAACAAGATTCAAATCTACTTAGCAGAAATTTTA
Source organism: Tetrax tetrax (assembly GCA_009806455.1). Classification (NCBI taxonomy): domain Eukaryota; kingdom Metazoa; phylum Chordata; class Aves; order Otidiformes; family Otididae; genus Tetrax; species Tetrax tetrax. The sequence continues at coordinate 315,617 of WHYT01016953.1, forward strand.
AAAATAGACATATTAAGAGGAGTATTAAAAAATACCAGCTCAAAATCTGGCCAATTGCAGAGACTAGTCAACGAAGAAAAAAATATGAAAGTTCAATTTAATGGAAAAAGATAGCAATGTAATTTTCCTTTCTTGGTTTTCTTTTCTGCTGCAGATATACTTTGCCCATTCTCTCTCTGTCACTTAAAGCCAGTTCAGCTTGCCTTCCCATGAAAGTCTTTTATATCCTTTCAATAAAGTAACAGGGGTGAAATATCACATCTTTATCCATGTTCAGACAGTGGGTGGGCACTAAGTGCCTTTGCCTTAGGTTCAGTATTTCATACATGCATATTCC
>WHYT01016953.1:327331-339081 GCA_009806455.1 Tetrax tetrax
ACAGAAAGTGCATCATGGAGCAGCTTTATGATACCTTTATTTTTTGTTTGGCTTTTGCAAAATGCCTTTGAACCTCCCTCCAGTATAGATATAGCAACTTTTACCATGTGTACCACCATAGGAACAGCTGTTGCAAATTTTATTTAATTATTTAAACTGTCATGACTTCTTTTTAAGATGCCATAACTCACTGGGAGTTTAAAACATTTATAACTTGATTATTTTCAACCTAAAAGAGCAAATAGAATATTAATAACAATAAAGAAATCTGAGATTTACTTTTCTACATTCTCTCTAAGCCTAAGCAAATGAATTTAGAGAATGTAGAATTTAGTGAAACATAACATCATGTATAGATACTTCTGTTTCCAGCTGGAAGTAAAATATTTGCATTGAAACAAGATTCAAATCTACTTAGCAGAAATTTTAAAAATAGACATATTAAGAGGAACCGATACCATTATATTGTGGTATTAAAAAATACCAGCTCAAAATCTGGCAAATTGCAGAGACTAGTCAACGAAGAAAAAATATGAAAGTTCAATTTAATGGAAAAAGATAGCAATGTAATTTTCTCTTTCTTGGTTTTCTTTTCTGCTGCAGATATACTTTGCCCATTCTCTCTCTGTCACTTAAAGCCAGTTCAGCTTGCCTTCCCATGAAAGTTTTTTATATCCTTTCAATAAAGTAACAGGGGTGAAATATCACATCTTTATCCATGTTCAGACAGTGGGTGGGCACTAAGTGCCTTTGCCTTAGGTTCAGTATTTCATACATGCATATTCCACCTCGAACTTTTCCCATTTAGAAGTATCGACTACTTTCATACTTCTGGGTGAAGTATTGCCTTTCTTCTCTCAAGGGCAAGGACACTGACATTGATTTTCATCAAGCTTTAATTTAAAGAGGACAATATAATGGAAACATTATGTGCACACTTGTCTGCTCTCAGCTCCACAATTCATCATAATCACAGAACATTTAATACATGTTTCCAACCGAGAATGCCCCTTCTGGGCAAATGAAAAGGGGTGGCATTTTGAGGTTTGCCATATAGGACATGGTTGACAAGGAAACCAAGATTAAACAAAAATTGAGTTAAGGAAATATCCTAAGTACATTAAGCTCCTAGAAACTTTGCTGTCACTACTTTTCAAAGGTGACCCAACATAAGCCTGCAATGTTGGTCAGATGCCACCAAAAGAAAGGAATTTCATCCAGCTGATCCTCATGTCTGCTGTGTGAGGGGAAGGTGTGTGACAGGGAATATTTGTCGTTCCTGGAGAGCAAAAAATAATAACCAAAGTCATGGAAACCCTGGGAAATCCAGTAGTGAGGCATTGCTCTGAGACTGATATCAAGATTGAAGCAATAGATTCCTCCTCAGCTTAAGGTACATGGAGGAGAAATAAGAGAAGCTACTGTATGTGAGTGGACGCAAATGCTGCTGTGCCCCATGCCGAGCTCACCTGGCTACTACAAAGGCCAGAAGCATCCCAAACTGTTTCTGTGCACCCAGTCTTCAACTGAGAGTTATTCTCTGTGTTTAGAAGGTGAATTATTCCTTTATGCCACATCTTGGCACCTGATTTCTTAGTCTGCAGGGAATAGATCTGATTTTGATTGGGGCCGTTCAGTAAGAATAAACGTAAAATGTGGTATTAAGTATCATGATTCCTAGTCCCTCAAAACAAAGTAGTAAAATTTTATTTTTAACCACACTACTAAAACATCCCAGCCAGGTTTAGACCAGCTCCTTCCAGCCTGCTCAGCAGTGGAGGCCTGTCCAAGAGGTGGTGAGGGCTCCAGTAGATACCCCGTGCCGAGCTCCCTTCCAGAACCCACTCCCGGCCAGCTCAGAGCTACTGACAACAAAGTCACAACATCGTCACAAGGGTGACTGAAGGAAGGTCAAACTCGTTATCAGTGATGGTGGTGTTGAAACACTAGTTGTTAAGAAATGCCTGTGGCACTCAGGTGATGGCTGTCTTGCAAGGGGTCTGTGGCACAAGACAAAGATTATTAAAAACTGGTCACAGTTATTTCTCAAATTGGTCCCAGAACTGTTTTCTCTTTGGTTAACCTTCTACTACCCTCACACAGGCACCTATAAAATTTTGAAGGGACCATATGTTGATATCAGGAAAAAGAGGGAGGATACTTTCTAGATATTATCTCAGGACTCAGGGAATGGTAGGATGGGTAAAGAAGAGAAAATTGTTCCAGAGATCAGTGAACAATCAATGAACAATTTCAAGGCTTGACATCAATTTGATGAAAGTACACCATCTATTTTGAAAACCAAATTAGAACTTTCAAAAGTGGACTCTGGCCTCAACTTACTTTAAACACTTAAAAGTATAACCATCGAGTCCAGTTAAGACAAATGCAAAACAAATAAACAAATCAGTGTTACTTGGGGCCTGAATTGGTCAGTCTTGGTCTGATTTTTCAAAAGTTACCACACCATATATAGTATTTTCTGTTCAGGAGGTGTATAAGCATTATTTCATAGCTAGGGTACAAAGAAGTAAAGAAATGCAGTTTAGAAATTACATACATCCACAGCCCTCACCATTTTCACATTATAAAGGTGGGAATAGAGTGGATGGCATTTTCATTACAGCTGTGTATGTCAGCAGGAAACTGAGGTTGCATGTCTAGTGAATCACAAGATTAGATAAAAACAGATTTATTTAGTCACTAGTACAATTCATCACGTGTGTGTGTGTATATATAAGCATATAAACTATTTATAGATTGAAAATTTTCAGTACATACATACAGACAGTTTTCACAGAATCATAGAACAGTTTGGGTTGGAAGGGACCTTTGAATGTCATCTAGTCCAACCCCCTGCAAGGAGCAGGGACATCGTCATGTTTTGCATCCATGCACTCAAACACAACGTACCTGATGCTCACAGCACAAAATGGTCACAGTAATTAACAGCCCGAGTGTAAAACCTGCTTACTGTTGCCCAGCTGATGATGCTGTCCCCCCACGGTGTGCCCCATCTATGCCACCACCGAGGAAGCAAGTGAGGAGGATCTTTCCCGGCTCCCTTTCCTTCTCCTGGGCTCAGACTCCCTCTCCTGGCCTCTGGAACCACTGCATCCTTGTCCTCCCCTTAATCCTGTCCTGGGGAGTAAACGTCTCTTCAGTATCGTTGTCCCCCATAGAAACTTGGGGTCAGCTGCCCAGGGCTCCATCACAGCACCTGCTTGTGGCAATGTGGACCTGCCGGTTGTCGTTTTTCCATATTTTTCCTCTAGTACACAGCCATCCAGCACAGGTGTCACCAGAACAAGGTGACATGGGGGTCTGAAGGGATGTCACCTCCTTGCATTCCCTATTGTGAGGCGCTGGGTATCAGGACAGCGAGACAAGCTGCCACCTTACCTATAGGCACTCACTGGCAAATGCCCCCCATTGGCAGCGTGGTCAGCTCCTCTGGTTTTATCATGGTATGTATTTTAATCTTAGTGTCAAACAACATCCCCATTTCAGTCTTGCAAAATTTCCACTTCTCAGAATAGTCCCTGCTCAGAGGAGGTAAGATGCAGGCACTGCTGACTGCGCATGCTGCTGCCCTAGTAAAACGAGCATCACTTCCTAGCGTTTCCAGGGAGACATAAGGCCCTTAAAGATTTATTTGGGGGTTACACAAATAACTGTAGAGAAGATGGGACTGGATGGTGTAAAGGAGCAAGAAGATGGACAGCAAGAATGGTGATGGATATAATGCAATGAGAAGTAGAAGAAAAATCCTTGACACAGTGCAGGAAAATGTCTAGACTGGTGAATAAAATGGTCCAGGAGCTTTTGTGTGGCCCTGAGGCCAACTTCACTCACATCCCTATAGTTATAATCTTCTTTCTACTCCACCTCCATCTCCCCAAAAATTCAAACCCAGAAAAGCCGGGCAGTCTTCTCCAAATTTCCCTCTGTGCTAATTCCCCATGTAGCCTACCCATTGTCTGGGAGAGTGTTGGTGGCTTGGGGGACACTGTATAACCAATGTCCACCACACTCCAGTCCTGTTTCATGTATTTGGGTACACATGGATAAGATAGATACAGATACAGATACAGATACAGATACAGATACAGATACAGATACAGATACAGATACAGATACAGATATAGAGAATGTGACAACTGGCAGAAAAAAAAAGATAGAAATACAGGCCACAAATGGATGTGGAGGACCACAGAAGTCAGGACCAGTGGAGAAGCATGGAAAAGCATTATTTGGACAGCTTTCTGTACAGGATGATTGCTGTGGGATGCAGCAAGGTAGCAAGGCAGATCCCCACCTAAGCAAAGGAAAACAAAAGCAGCCTGAAAGCAATGGACAGGGAAGGCACTTACACACCTAGTGCTTGACTTAGCATTGAAGTTTGAACCTGAGATGACTAATTTGAGGTTGACAGCTTCACTCTAAAAGTGAAATTATGACAAGATAAGCAAAATCAATGCCATTAAAAACTCGTGGTCTGTAAGCCAATCTCATTATTTTTTTGGAAGTAACACACTCTTCCTTAACACTTCTCTTTGGCACTGGTGAAAGCAGTAAGAAGGATTGAATTGCTCATTTCAGTAGCTTGCTACTATCAGTGAGCAGTATATGGTCCAAAAACAGCATGGTCCAAAAACATCATTCATTGATGAGTGACATAGTTCAGATCACTAAAAGAGAATTTACCTACTATAAAGCATTTAAAGTTCATGAAAAAATTATTTGTGCCTTCTGTGCATGTGCCTGTGTTCCTGCCTACCTCTACTGGTCTCCCTGTTTTCACTGAGATTATAGGTGAGATCAGAAGTGAAGGCTAACTTTTTTCATCCTAGATTAAGTCCACAGTCTCAGTGTCAATCAGAGGAACGGATGCCTATGGAAGAGGCAGTAACAATCCTTTCCATTCTCAAATTAGTAACTGGAGAGTACCCAGTCTGTCTGTTAACTCTGATGGAGTTAACTTTCTTCATATCAGCCATATGGCACTGTGTTTTGGATCTGTGGCTCAAACAGTGTGGATAACACATTGATGTTTTGGCTATTGCTGAGCAGTACTTGCTCCTAGGCTTTATCTTTTGCCTATTCTGCTCCCCCTCTCCTCTCCCGCAGCAAGCAGGCTTGGAGTGAGCAAGAAGCCGGAAGGGGACACAACTGGGACAACTGACCTGAACTGGCCAAAGGGACAGTCCATACTATATAATGTGATGCTCAGCAACAAAAACTGGGGTAGAAGAAGCAGGATGTTGGGGATTTTGTCTTTCAAACAAATGGCCACATTTGTCTCTCTGGCCACAGCTCAGAGATTGGATGGGCATTGATTTGCTTGTGGAAGCTGGTGAGTGATTGCCTTTGCATCACTAATATGTATACATATATATTTTTTCTTGCTTTTGCTCTTCCTATTCTCTCCCTTGTCCTCCTGGAGGAGGGAGGAGGAGTGAGCAAGAGGCTGTGTGGGTGCTTGGCTGCTGGCCGGGGTCAACCCACTACACTAGGATTTCATTCCAGCCTTGTAAAACTTTTACCAAAGTGGAAGGAGTTTGTTGTGCATATTTTTCTGTCATGCATAGAAACACATAAAGTATCTATTTAGAATATAATTTTGTTAATAGAAAAGAAAAATAAATAGATGATTTAATGGACTGCCTGATTTCAAATTTTAATATCATAATATACCTTTAGACAAAGTTGTCTTCAATTATACCCCAGAATTTAAAATAAGTATACACTACAGAAAAGCTCCATTTCCTAACCAACCGTTTACCTTTATGACAGTAACACTAATCAACATAGCCAACTTATTTCTATCACCAAATAGAAAAATCTTGCAGTGACCCATCAGAAATAATTTTTTTCAACAGATATCTTGGAAATCTAAAGGCAGAGATAAATTCTCGCTCCACTTGCTACTTGCTCTAAAGACTGAGGCATAAAAGAGAGAGAATTAATGTCCTTCCTTAGCTGAAAATTTTACTTCTCAGAATGAGTGGATTTATTGGACTGGACATAGCGTCTTTGTCTCTTAATAATCTTCGAGAAATTAAGTTTGTACATACTATACCTTTTGCTCAATTACATCTTTAATCTACAGAGATTCTATTAATATTATTTTCTGCGTCTAAAGTCCTGTTCTGGTAACGATTTCTGGAAACAGATTGGAGTGCTGCTCCAACCCAAGATGCTGTGCTTGTCCATGATGTGGTAGAAAAATAGACATCATCTGTAAACCGTGCCCCAGACAGCTCATTAGGAAAGCCAAAAAGCCTTTAGAAAAGGAAATGAATGTTCTCTTATTACTGCAATGTAAGATAGTTACAACTTGAGCAATCTGTAGGGGCACAGGAACCCATAAGCAATTTTTCAATTTTGGGCAAATTGCATGGAAAAAATGTAAAGAAATGCCACATTGCACAAATTCCCATATATTAAATGATAGCCATTATAACAGTAAATAGCCTTCTGAAGCTTCGGTTTTTAATGTCAAAATTAACTATTAAATTAATTAACTTTTGCTCACCTGTGCAGAAGTTTTGTTTTTTTTTTTAATGCAACGTTTCCTTTTGGATGTGCCCTGTCACAGAGAATTTCCCCCTCCCTAGCATCCTAGTGGAGGCCCTGGGTATGGGCTATGGGGAGATGAGCTGCCTGGGCACCTGCTCACACAGTACTGGCCCAGTATTCCTGCTGCTCTCCACCCACAGTGTTAGTAAAACCAGCCTCCATCTCTTTGGGGCTGTTGGGCTGGAGCACGAATATGCTGTTGTTGAACTGAGCGGGAAGTGTTGCTAAAGTGTGGTTTGCAATAGCAAATCCCACAGCCAGAGAAGTAAGTAGAGCTTGTTTTCTTAAAGAAGCTCTGTTTCTCCTGTCCTCCTCCTATTCTTTTTGCTATATCCATTTGGAGCAAGTCCAGAGGAGGGCCACAAAGATGATAAGAGGACTGGAGCACCTCTCCTATGAAGACAGGCTGAGAGAGTTGGGGCTGTTCAGCGTGGAGAAGAGAAGGCTTCGGGGAGACCTTATAGTGGCCTTCCAGTACCTAAAGGGGGCCTACAGGAAAGACGGGGAGAAACACTCCAGCAGGGCTTGTTGTGAAAGGACGAGGGGCAAGGGTTTTAAAATGGAAGGAGGTAGATTCAGATTAGACATTAGGAAAACATTTTTTACAATGAGGGTGGTGGAACACTGGAACCGGTTGCCCAGAGAGGTGGTGGATGTCCCATCCCTGGAAACATTCAAGGCAAGGTTGGATGGGGCTGTGAGCAACCTGATCTGGTTGGAGATGTCCCTGCTCCTTGCAGGGGGGTTGGAGTAGGGAACTTTAAAGGTCCCTTCCAAGCCAAACAATTCTATGATTCTATGATTTGCTGCTCAGAGGTGCAGGAGAAAGGACAGTCTTAGCAAAGATCTCCCCTCTTCTAACCCAACAATCTTCCCTATCTCTACTCTCTGTTTTTTTTTATGCAGAGTTTATACAGACTTATGGCGGCCTCATAGATTTTATAGCTCATAAAACCCTTCTGCGTAAAGGATTTTGATAACTAGAAGGCTCAGGGAGAATCTTACTGATATATATAAATACCTGAAGGGAGGCTGCAAGAAAATGGAGCCAGACTCTTCTCAATGACACCCAGTGACCGGACAAGAGTCAGTGGGCACAAATTGAAACACAGGAGGTTACCTCTGAACACAATCTCAAGCTTTGCTTACAAAAGTGAAAGTGTTTGTGTTACCAAGGTATGACAAAGGGAAATCCAAGGCTGTTGAGGTTGAATAAATACATGTAAATTTGTGAGAGTTGCCCTTGTGCCAGTACTCACACCACTGGGGGAGGCACTCCAGGGCACTTGATCTTGCACTGAGCTCTTCAGCTCTCACAGTGTTGAGTCTCTAAGTGGCTCTTCACTTTTGTTCCTTTATCCAGACTCTATTAAGCTGCGGTCAAGGGGTCTGCAGTGCTAGTCAGCTCTAGCCACCAGAAAAGACAGCAGATGGTAATATGGCTTGGAGCCTTTTTCAGGAAAGCAAGTGTAATTATACTAACTGCAAAACCAAAATACTCTGCTTCCTACCCCAATGAACTTACCGTCTTGCTGAGGACAAGACCTGTCACATTCCTCCTCAAAACTGTCATCACTATTATCTCATCTACTGTCTTCCATTCCTCTCTCTGCCTCTGCTTTCCCAAAAATACAACTCCTCATTGTCCATCAGCCCACATCTTCTTGGCACTCTTTTGTAGTCTATCTGGTCTCTTTCACTCACAGCAAGGACTTAAATAAAATACCTGAATTCAGAACAAAACTATCTTGTTTTTCATTCTTCCTTAAAATCTCATCTCCATGTGATAGGTAAGGCAGCTGACAACATATGAAGCTGTTTATTATATTCAGTGGTAGCAAGCAGATTGTTCATCCATCATTTTTTTTTAATGTTTCTACTTTGTCCTCTGTGTGTTTTAACTCACTGTTATTGCTTTCAGTATACGTAGGTATGGCACATAGAATCACAGAATCATGGAATAGTTTGGGTTGGAAGGTTCCTTTAAAGGCCATCTAGTCCAACCTCCCTGCAAGGAGCAGGGACATCTCCAACCAGATCAGGTTGCTCAGAGCCCTGTCCAACCTTGCCTTGAATGTTTCCAGGGATGGGACATCCGTCACCTCTCTGAGCAACCTGTTCCAGTGTTCCATGACCCTTATTGTACACAATTTTTTCCTTATGTCCAGTCTGAATCTACCTCCCTGTTTTAAAACCATTACCCCTCGTCCTATCACAACAAGCCCTGCTAGAGAGTTTCTCCCCATCTTTCCTGTAGGCCCCCTTTTAGGTACTGGAAGGCTGCTATAAGGTCTCCCCGAAGCCTTCTCTTCTCCAGGCTGAACAGCCCCAACTCTCTCAGCCTGTCCTCACAGGAAAGGTGCTCCAGCCCTCTTATCATCTTTGTGGCCCTCCTCTGGACAGGTCCATATCCTTCTTATGTTGGGGGCTCCAGAATTGGACACAGTACTCCAGGTGAGGTCTCACGAGAGCAGAATAGAGGGGCAGAATTACCTTCCTCGACCTGCTGGCCACACTTCTTTTGATGCAGCCCAGGATGCAGTTGGCTTTCCGGGCTGCAAGCGCACATTGTTGGCTCATGTTGAGCTTCTCATTCACCATCACTCCCAAGTCCTTCTCCTCAGGGCTGTTCACAATCCATTCTCTGCACAGCCTGTATTTGTGCTTGCGATTGCCCCGACCTATGTACATAGCACAATTTGGCAAGCTTGACAAGTATTTAAAAATACGCAATGCACAGTACTAATTAAAGAGAAGTAAGGAAATTCTTACAATAATTTCTATATATTCCTATATGTACCTTGACAGAACCCAGCTTGCTTAAATGCTTTTCAGCTTTCTGTACTTTCCTATAAAGACTGTTATGGTACATCCTCTGATTCCAATTTCTCATCTTTATGTTCTGAAAGTCACACTTTGGATTTTGGCTTCAAAAGATAAGATATCATGAAAGAGACACTGTTCAAATTGTAGCGGTAGTAGACCATTTGTGAGAAGAAAACAGGATGCTTTCATGTATTAACTTATTTGACACAAATGCTCTGTTCTGTTATGAATTCATACAGTTTGAATCAAACCAGGAAACTAGAATTTTGATTTAACAGCATAAACCACTCCAAATTTCCTGGAAAAGTCTGAACAATAGGGATCTTTTAGCTGAACAGTGCTTGAGTCTGGAAAGCAATCAGTATTTGAGTTTGAGTTTGTTATGCAACCAGGAGCAAGAGCGTTTCAGTCAACTTGAATTTTAAAGTGAACAATTTGCATTGTAGTGTAACCACTTTTTTTTTTCTGAACAGCGTAGTGTCTCTGCATACGACTGCTCTCTTCATCACTGGGAGCTTGATTTCTCATCGCTTCACACCTCTTGAAGTGGTTTATGGCTGTGTAAAGTGGGCATTTTAAAAAATACCATTTAATCATATTTCATACCTACTTTGCGCAGGATGCAGAGAACAGACTTCATATGTCACTCCAGCTGTCCATTATCATAGACATCATTACTAAATCTGTAATATTTGGAAGCATAAAACCATCTTTTTTTTCACCATACCAATTTCAGGAACCGGTACCTTTATGCATTAAATGGGCATTTTTGAAGTAGTTAACTTGCTTGACTCTTGCATCCCCATCTCCTTTCCCCCGTATTAACTTCATAAAGGGAATATAAAGAAGCTCAAATAGGCCAGATGGCACCTCTGGGGCTGAGGGAATACCCTGCCAATGTGCTCCTAGACCACTTACTCTCAGCTTGTTCTATGAAGCTGGAGGTTCCTATACTCTAAAACATGTAAACATGGCACACACCAGCTGATTCCTGAGGTAATTATTAGGGAAGACAGAAAATACTGGAGATACTGAACCTCAGTCCACAAAATCGTCAACTCAGTGAATGAATTTTCATCTTTTGTGTATCCAGACCGTTAGATGACAGGGCAAGACTAAAAGGAAAGAAAAAAAGACTACTTTAATCAGAGCTTTGTGAAGTGTGTTAATTATCTACAGGGGATGAGATGCTACAATGAAAGACTGTGGTTTGCACTCCCTTTTCTGAGACTCTGGAGCTCGCATTTGTTCTGAGTGAGCAGCGCATTGGGTAGGGACTCTGGGGTAAACCTAGAGTGGATGTGTTTTGTGATCAGTGGACTGTGTAATGAAATACTGATGCAATATATTTCCCTTTTTCTGCAGGGGAGTCCCTCTGGGATTGGATGGAGCTTCATTTGATATTACAAAGAATTTCAAACTGGTAGTAAATGTGTGCGTATCTTTTCCTAAAAAAACAGATATGAATCTTGATGCACTGACCATTTATTATGTGTAGAGTGGTGGGTTTTTTTTCCAAGTAATATAACAAATCTGCCTTGCTATGCTTTCTTTTCACAGTTTGGAACTGCATTATATGCACACCATGTATTAGCAGCCCCAGGAAGAAAGGTAAAGAGCAAAGCAGCCCAACCACTGCAAGCCTACATGACTACCCCTTTGCTGTAGCCTCCTGCTCATTCTTCTCTGTATCCAGTTGCTTTCAGCTTCCCCTTTATCTGTCTGTACTATGGGTTTCCAGTAGTATATTTACTCAGTGTGAGTTTCTAGTAGTATATTTACTATCAGACATGTGAAGGACAAAGTTTGACCTGAACTCCCACTGTTTTTTTTCAGGTTCATAAACTCTAGATTATATGGCTGGAAGCCATATAATTCAACTCCCAGCCATTCTGACAAAAATCACCAGAGTGCTTCCAAGTCTCTCCTGCAAGAACAAGCTTAACATTCTGCAGCATCTCTCCCAAGCAGGTGCTTAAAACACTGAAGTCTACTTTTTGAAGTGCTAGAGCCACCACCTCCTTCTCTCCTTCCTTCATGCTCTTCAGAGTAAGCAGCTGCAGCTGCACTCAGCAGCTGTATAACTCCAGCGTACAACTTCTCAATGCCGGGGATGTGAGCGAGGACCTGGGCCACCACCCTGTGGGAGGTTAACTCAAAGCACTGTTCCTTCTAAGAGGAACTCCCTTGAAACGCACGTGCAGGATGCTCACAGCTGTGCAACCTGGAGCTGGGGCTGCTCAACTGAAGGAGGGCCAGCCTTGGTCTCAAATGATGTGCTCTGCTGTCACTGTGATGGCCTGACTCCCAGCAGCTCCCAGTTGAGCCCTCCTGAGATGTCA
>WHYT01016953.1:350200-369251 GCA_009806455.1 Tetrax tetrax
AAATACTGGAGATACTGAACCTCAGTCCACAAAATCGTCAACTCAGTGAATGAATTTTCATCTTTTGTGTATCCAGACCGTTAGATGACAGGGCAAGACTAAAAGGAAAGAAAAAAAGACTACTTTTAATCAGAGCTTTGTGAAGTGTGTTAATTATCTACAGGGGATGAGATGCTACAATGAAAGACTGTGGTTTGCACTCCCTTTTCTGAGACTCTGGAGCTCGCATTTGTTCTGAGTGAGCAGCGCATTGGGTAGGGACTCTGGGGTAAACCTAGAGTGGATGTGTTTTGTGATCAGTGGACTGTGTAATGAAATACTGATGCAATATATTTCCCTTTTTCTGCAGGGGAGTCCCTCTGGGATTGGATGGAGCTTCATTTGATATTACAAAGAATTTCAAACTGGTAGTAAATGTGTGCGTATCTTTTCCTAAAAAAACAGATATGAATTTTGATGCACTGACCATTTATTATGTGTAGAGTGGTGGGTTTTTTTTCCAAGTAATATAACAAATCTGCCTTGCTATGCTTTCTTTTCACAGTTTGGAACTGTATTATATGCACACCATGTATTAGCAGCCCCAGGAAGAAAAGTAAAGAAGCTGGTGGGGATGAGCAAAGCAGCCCAACCACTGCAAGCCTACATGACTACCCCTTTGCTGTAGCCTCCTGCTCATTCTTCTCTGTATCCAGTTGCTTTCAGCTTCCCCTTTATCTGTCTGTACTATGGGTTTCCAGTAGTATATTTACTCAGTGTGAGTTTCTAGTAGTGTATTTACTATCAGACATGTGAAGGACAAAGTTTGACCTGAACTCCCACTGTTTTTTTTCAGGTTCATAAACTCTAGATTATATGGCTGGAAGCCATATAATTCAACTCCCAGCCATTCTGACAAAAACCACCAGAGTGCTTCCAAGTCTCTCCTGCAAGAACAAGCCTAACATTCTGCAGCATCTCTCCCAAGCAGGTGCTTAAAACACTAAAGTCCACTTTTTGAAGTGCTAGAGCCACCACCTCCTTCTCTCCTTCCTTCATGCTCTTCAGAGTAAGCAGCTGCAGCTGCACTCAGCAGCTGTATAACTCCAGTGTACAACTTCTCAATGCTGAGGATGTGAGCGAGGACCTGGGCCACCACCCTGTGGGAGGTTAACTCAAAGCACTGTTCCTTCTAAGAGGAACTCCCTTGAAATGCACGTGCAGGATGCTCACAGTTGTGCAACCTGGAGCTGGGGCTGCTCAACTGAAGGAGGGCCAGCCTTGGTCTCAAATGATGTGCTCTGCTGTCACTGTGATGGCCTGACTCCCAGCAGCTCCCAGTTGAGCCCTCCTGAGATGTCACTGCCACGCTGCTGAAGGGGACTGCAGCCCAACACCCCACCGCCAGGACGTTTCTGTGCTTGCTCTCTCTTAAAGTTTGTCTGAATGAAGCCTAAGCAAGCTATGAAAGATTTTCTGCACATTTTAACACCAAAAGAAAAATGGGATCTGCCAACTGAATACTCCCATTCCCTCTCTCTACAGTGAATAAAGCACCCAGAAGGATTTTTCTAGGCTGTTTCTTCTAGCAGACATGCGGAGGCTGGTGGTTTCTCTCACACAAAAATCCATGTGGCATATTATGCTTCACAGCACACTGCCTTAACTTTGAATTGTACAGCAGAGTTATATCAAAGTATTTTAGGAGATTCTTGTGCTCGCAAATAGTTTGCACGTTTCAAAATTCCTCAAAATAGAGCTGATCTGTCATTGAGATCTTGTTCCGGCCTTTGTAAAAATTTCCCTCCCAGACTGAACATGCAACACAGCCACTGACAAACAACAGCATCCCTGATTTAATCGGGAGAGGTTGGAATTTCTTAATTCCGCACATGACTAAGCCAGATGGACACAAACTGCTCATTACAGATCGTGTCAGAGAAGTTGCATGAAAGACAGGCTGGAAATGGATGAAATTCTGTTTTAATTGCAGAGGTATCACCTTTGGCTAAAATGGGGCACAGGGATGCTAAGTAAACAACAGTGCTAGAGGCAATACCAGCCTTTTCACATTCCACTTCTCAAAAGTGAAGAAATAAGCATGCTATATTAGTGAGGCTTTGAGCCTGGATATCTGAAGCTAGCATTAAACCCTCCGATGAATTATAAATTAATCCAATGTTCAAGCATTAGAAAAATATATGGGATTAATTTCAAATGTGACCTGGGATCCTGGGCACAGAAGCAGTCCTCAGCTTAATGAAACTCCTGGAAAAGCCTTTGTTGTGATAACTAAGAAGCACTCTCTGTGTACGATGAGTAAACAGTTCAGTAGTAGAAGTAGATCATATTCTGACTGAATAAGATTTAATTTCTTTTTACCTACTTGGCAAAGACTATGAAAATATGTTTTTAAATCCTTACTGCACAAGAAATTAAAACTGCCATTATGGTAATTTTTGAGCATGTTCCACCTAATTATGGCTCTTCTTTTGAAGGAATATAAAGCATCACTCCCAAGAAAACTCCTAATACTATGTTGATGACTTAGTATTTACAGACACACACATGCAGATAACTGGTCTTTGTGAGCCTGTGTGGGTAGTACATCCGTGATTTCAATCTGACTTTTTAAGGAGGTTAGTTAGGGTAGAGACATGTTCTGGGCTAATGTAAGAAAGAGAAAAGATCTTTGGGAGGCGTATGGACATTTCTCACAAGGGAGTTGATAGGGAGTTTCTGGAAGGAGCGGTCACAGTTGTGACAGAGAACCAGGGTTGTGCTTCCACACCACAAGACAGATTTTAGCAGATCCTGAAAAGGTCTCACTGTTTCCTGAGCTCTACTTATTTATCAGAGCTGTCACATCCGTTAAGATGAGATTTTTAATAAGCTGTCATTATGTAGTCACCTCAACAAATAGCTGAAGAAAGCAATCCTGGGCAACCTTTATAAATGTATTCCTCTCTACAGCTTTTGTATAATTGTCATCCTAATCAATACCTGCATAACTGAAATCCTCTAAGATCAAAGTTGTGACCTTCTGACTGCCCTCTTTTCTGATCTACTTTCTCTAACTCCTGCAGAGGAGCATCATTCAGAGTCAGATGATGGGCTTTGTTGTCCTAAATACTAACCATTCTGCTTCCACGGTGTCAGTCAAAATATATCCCCTCCTTAAAAGCTCAATAGTATACTTTCATTTTCTGCTTCTGAAATCTAGATATCATTTTACATATTAAGAAAAAATAAATCTACCAGTGTTTCTACATGCAAGATTAAATGGCATGTTTTAAAATCATAATTTGAACATATATTTTAGGCTCAATAGCTAATTTTATAATTTTGAGAAAAAGAAAATCATGTTGCTATCCATCCAGTCTCTTTTCTTATCTGGTTTTGCTTCTCCTGGGAGTGAAATCATAGTTACAATGTGAGCAATGTTAAACTTCAGGTGAACTGAATAACTCCAAGATTTTTTTTGTCTGTAAGTTTTTTTCTTATACTATTCTCAATGTATTTAGATGCAATTAGATTATTTTAAAAGCCTGAAAATAATAGGTACAGTAATTATTTTTTATTTTTAACATAATACAATAGAAAGTCCTGAATTACATAGCTCATTAACAAATCATCAGAAAACTATTACAAAATTAAGGTTTTCTGCAAGCATATTTTTTCAAATTTTCAAGACATTGTACTTTACAGGAGAAAAATATCCTCAGTCCCAAGAACTTGAGACTAGAAACTTAATTTTTTTTTTAAATGGGAATCAGATCCCTAACTCCATCCAGATTCTCAATGAAATCAGCAGGTCTGTATGGTGTAGGTAGCTACGCAAACTCCCTTTCCACACTCACTATACGCTCACGATGAAATAATAAAAAGATTGTATTAGACACCAGCAGCTTGAATGGGCTAAAGGGATATAGCACTAATAAATATTTTGGCATATATTTTAAAGTTCTGTTGGGTTTCTTCATCAAAAATTTAGTAATTTTTTTTTTCTAAAACTTATGGGGCTTTTATAATGTATTTCAGTGCATATAAGGTGGTATATTCATTCCTATTCCATAATCCATTGGGAATGATTTTCATGCATTAGGAAATAACTGAAAATAAAGCACATTACCACTAAAAAAATGATGGTGCATCACATCTAGTACTAGAGGACCATGCAGGATTGTGACAGGCTCTAAATATTTTAATGGATTTCCATTTAGCAATAGGCCAGTTCTGGAGGTATCATAATACAGAACTGATTCATTTTCAACGATCTGCTCTTTCAGGTAAGAAACATTTCATTTGGATTTTTGGAACACTTAAAATAACTACTACAAATTTTATCTTAGAATTTTGTACTTCATAGTAACTTGATCTGTTATTTTTTTTCTAAACTAATAATAATTCTTAAATGGTGACAATTTTCCACTCAGTTTGGGGAATTAAGCAGATTGTTAGTCATCAGAACATCTCTTTTCCAAGACCAATCTTAAGCATGATTTTTTCCTCCTTTGTCTTTAATTTATTCTTGGTAGTTGAAAAATCAGATCTTTTCATTAATCAGCTTGAAGTTGCTGAAGTAAGGGAAGTTAGACTTGTCCTTTCAGAACTACTTAATAAAGGGTTTTTACATTATTTGTGTCACTTGCATAATTTCTCATAGTAATAACAATATCTGTCTGAAACATAAAAGATTCAGCAAGCAAAACTAGCTAGACATAATCCAGGCTCCCTGGCACCAAGTACATTCAATTTACTGATTGCTTCTGTTCAATATACTTCAGAAACAACTTCACAGCTCAGGCCTCCTTTGCTCTATTAGCATCCTTTTTATTTGATTAGAAATCACTCTAAAGGTAAGAAATCATGCTAGCTTCTAGATACTATCTGTTAATTGCTCCTGCAGATAATGGGCACCCTAAGGGGCAAAAAAAGGTTACAAGGCCTATAGAGTCACATCAGAAATGCATAATTTATGCTTCTCCCACAAGTTAACATTGCAATGTTTTTGTGTGCACAGTCCATCTTACGCTGTTCAGCCAGTGTCCAGCTTTTCAGACATCTAATTTTTTGGATGGTTCACCAAACAAACTATTGAAACCTCCAAAAATCTCCTTAGGGCTTTTTCCTCCTAAATTCTCTTCTGTCATACACCTCAATTATTTGATGGTGAAGGAGTTTCCAGTTTCCTGTTCTTTGTTCCACTCCTCACTTCCCCACTTGCAGTCCAAAATAAGTGCCAAGCAGAGAAAAGTGTTTAAAATAATTAATTTGGCATTTGGTGGGAGTTACTGCTACAAATGAGCAATGCCTGTATGACCTTTGATATACTTCTTGTTTTGTTTATGCTGACGAAGTATAATATTTGCATTTTGTTATTCAGTCCTTATTGAGATCTTTGAGATGGTGAAGATATGTCTTCAGTGTACAAGAGGCATTTATAATTATTAAAACAGGAATTGTAAAATGCAGTGCAAGATTTGCACATGTCACGTCTGCCTGTGAGAACCAGTTAAACAAGGCTCTACGCATGGGCCAGAAATTTCATATTCCATCGCTAGAAAACCAGCTTCCTTATGCATGCCCCTTCAACAAAGCATTTGCAATACAGGCACTTGCAGGTCTTAGCAAGTGGTATATTCATTCCTATTCCATAACCCATTGGGAATCATTTTCATGCATTAGGAAATAACAGAAAATAAAGCACTCTATACTCTTCTCCTTTGCCCCAACAGTTCTCTGAAGCAGCTCATGGACATTGGTGGTACCTGTGTTGATCTACTCAAACAATCTTGCTGATGAAATCTCATGGATCTTCTGATTCACTGAATTCAGACTGTGTC
Organism: Tetrax tetrax; assembly: GCA_009806455.1. NCBI lineage: Eukaryota > Metazoa > Chordata > Aves > Otidiformes > Otididae > Tetrax > Tetrax tetrax. The sequence continues at coordinate 356,026 of WHYT01016953.1, forward strand.
TGCCAGTATGAATTAGACAAACCAGTTGTACGAGGATACTCCCAAGGTATCATACTGGAGCCTTTCCTGTACAAGGTTGCAAGGCTGGTCTTGTGGCAGGTGGAACAAGCTGTTCCTTCCTCAGAGAGCAACACTGTAATTTTTGAGGGCAGCCTAGATATTATAATTCACTGTATGACCTGTAGTAGTATTAAGTCACAAACATTTACAGTTTCCTGCCTTGCTGCAGGTTTGACACACAACTGCCATGAGTTCAACCATGAGTTTTTTGAGTGTAGCATCCTATTTTCATTCTAAACTAACTTTTAGCTTAGTCCTGGGTGATGATGCAGGAAAACTTTTTGTGGTGGAGGAACTCAAAATTTCTTAGATTTCAAAGCAATGCAGACTCCTGAAGTGTGCACGGAGCCACGTGAAAGCTCTCTCTGCAGATTTTTTAAGCAGCTGTCTTGCAGTGAAAGATGTAAAAAATAGTGAATGTGTGTCCATCTCCCTTGATTTTAGCCATCTTGAAGTCAGACATTGAACCTAAATTAATTATGTGGGCTCTGTTTCTAGTCCATGGAGAGAAGTGAGCATATCTATAGGGTAAGTCATCTCACCTATATTAAACGCCCCTGAAGAAAGAAAGAATGTCCTTCAGGTGCCTCTCCCTCCTAATTGGGTATAAAAGTAGCTTAAACCGGACATCTAACTTTTAAGCAGAACTACAGTTCAGTGAGATTAGTTTCTTTAGTACTATCTTTACAATTCAGCAAGGTATTTAACTACATACCCAGCTTTCCACAGTTTAATAACTCTCATCACATGGACTGGCTTAAGTATCTTGTTATACCAGAACTCGATGGTTCCTTGAACTGAACGCTTAACACTCTACATGGCTGCCTCTGTTAGACTCCAGGCTGCTTGTTTATGACACTAATTCTTTTTAGCTTTCTTGACAGTAGCACTGGTATTTCAGAGGGCAAATGGAAAAAAACATGCTCTAATTTCTTGGTATTTTTGAAAGAAATACATGGCATCATTTACTTCCACGCTCTGTGCTGCATGTCTGACTAAGAGCTTGAATTATTTCTATTTTCCTTTGCCTAAACCTTTTAAATTTATTTATTCTCTGCTGTTATTTACTGAGACTGTTTTATCTAACTCTGTTAAGTGTTCTGGGACACAGATGGTATGAATATGAATAAAGACTCATTGTTCAGGCAGCTCCCATGGCAGTTGATGGTAGAGATTACAGTACTGGGCCATAAATTGTATCAGTATTGTGTAAGCAGGATATTGTTGACACTTGATGCTCCCTATTAAAAAATATACGAAAAAACAAACATGTAATGTTTTTGAGCAGCTTCCAATGATTTCTTCACATAAGAATCTAGGGAGCATATACAGATTGTTGTCATCTCTCCATTTGGTGTAATGCTTAGTTCAGGCAAAGTTTTCCTCTGCAACTGACTGAGGAATATCTAGTTTCAGACGAAGTTTTTCTCTCTTTTTGACCTAACTATATGTGTTCTTGCATAAAACTCCCACAAGAAGAGTTGGATATACAGAGCAGTAACCATAAGAAGGTACACATCAAAAGCCCACTGAAACCAATGGAGTAAGACCAAGCCGCCATCCAAGCAGACAGCAGAAAGGAGAATATTGCTAAAACAAGCTCATTTGAGATAACTTGAATTCTGGCAGAAAATAAAACAAGGCAAAACAAACGTCAATGGGCAATGCTGAGCAATGTATACTGCTCCCTGATGATAAAATCTAGAGCCAACTGTTGCAGTTTGTTTTAATTTGCATTCCTTGGTGAAAGCCTGAAGCTTACTGGGACATGGAAACACATCGGCTAGAGTAATTTATGATCATGCACATAACTACTGCTTTTTAAACTTATTTTTCTTTGCAATTGTTTAAAGGAAATGTTAGTAAACATGCAGACTTCTGCCAAGCCTCTACAGCTTTTAGGATGTCCACACACAGGGTGAATTCTCTGTCCTCTGTGAGGAGAGGTGGGCACGTTTCTCATGCCTTAGCTGGAGAACAATACAGATTTAGTGCCTGTCTGCATAGAAATCTCTAATCTCGGCCCAGAATCCCTCCACGCATAAATACATGAACAACTCTGGGCAGGCTGCCTATTCTTACCTCACTTTGGATGCAGTTAGATGACATATCGCTAATTTTTGCTGATTATTGTTTTGCATTTTGTAGCTTAGTATTGTTTCATTAGTTTCTTTGTGTTTTATTACAGGAGAGTGAGTTCGATGACCCAAATACATCTCTTCTGGTCTGACACCTGATATTACTTTTAACTATTGGGACAGGCCATGACAAAAACACTCTGAGTTGTCCCGTTACAGCTTTTGTAACAGCTTTAGAGCGCTGAACTTATTTTAATGATTGTATACGAAGATTCTCAGCAGCTAAAACATCTCTTTTGACAACAGAAATACCGGTTGAAAGCGTCACCTCCCTTTTCTTCAAAATTCATGACATAGTCTTCAAAACTAGCACATCTAAATGACAGGGAGGGAAAAGTGTGTTTGGGAGGGGGAATGAAGGGGAGGACAGGAAGGAGGAAATCAGAATTGTCACTGTGGATTAATAATCCAGAGAATGAATGCTTGGGTAGTAGTGCTTAACTGGAACCAGCATCAAATAGTCACTGTGAAAAACTAATAAACATTTTAGCACTCACCGGTGAGGTGTTAATGAATTTGTATGCATGTTTTTGTGTCCACATGGGAGAAGCAATCAAAAACTAAATATTAGTTACTTAATTAATACTATCCTTTAGGAAAGATTTTGTTCCTCTTGGTTGTCTTAACAGGTAACAAAAATGTAGACCTACTTATAGGTAAGTTCACAGTCTGATGGACATAAGATAGTTCAATAAAAAAGCAAAAATGAAAGAAAATCTTAATTTTGTTCCAGACAATCTTGGCTTTTAAAGAAACATATATTCAAAATCCAGTAACTGCCCTTATTAATGGAATCAAGACAGGATTACAAGATGAAAAAATACCTTGTACCTGAATTATTATCAGTCACAAGACTACATATTATTAGTGATTTCACAGGGTATCATAAAAAGGCTTACAAATATGTTAATAGCTTTTAGTGTTATATGATTTCAGTTTTTCAATTGAGCAAGCTCAACAATTTCTCTGCAGCCATAACATATTTACAAACACACAAGTGCAAACTGTAAACTTTTCTTTAGTTACAAATGCTCATCCATTTGAAAAGCAGATTACCTGTTTATGTGCTTAACTATAGACCCCTTTTCCTAACTTTAAACACTCAATTTTAAAAGTGTTTTTCAAAGGTTACTGGCATGTTACAGGAAGAAACAAAAATAGCACCCCAAAGACTTGATCAAAAAGTCCTGTGTTCTTTTCCTTATGTTCCAATTTTCCTCAAACTTAAAATCTTTATCTTCTCTCCTTCCAGACTTGGCAGTGAAGGCATTTGGCAAAGTTTTCTATGCAGTTCCTAGGACCAAGAACTTGGTATCTGAGAATCATCTTTCCATAGTCTTGCCAGCAGTTATTGTATTTCACGGCAGGTACAGCTCATACGTGGAAAAATGTGTGGAAGTTTTTTACTGGAATTCTCTCTTACTTGACGACTTTGTTCTACAAATTAGTTATGTTAAGATATTTTTCTAACCATCTTCTGCAATACCTTTCAATTCTACTTTTAACTCCTCTATATGCAGTGATCTCTCTCTTCTGTTTTAAGGCTGCATAAAGAACTCTCTAGTTAGCATCAAGTCTGGAAATCGGTTCACAGTGTGTACAGATATCAAGCCTGTCAAAACAAGAGATATTTTTAAAAGTCTGATCTTCCTAATTTGTTCTGCAGAACCAGTTTAAATACTTTTGAATGTATAATCTGAAAGACTTGGTCTTGATGACTGTTTCCTATTGATAAAACCTCGAGTAGGAGAATAAAAGCCCATAAGGCAGAAGAGTTCCCCATGTGCAGTAACAGATTAACATAAGACAAGATTGGCATGCCATCTATTTAATTTGTGTTGCTGATAATAACCAGTGCAAGACACTTCATTGACAGGTCTAAGAAATTCTACAATAAACAGTCAGGAATATCCTGCCATGAAGAAAAGGGCTTTTTCTACCTCGGGAAACTTAGGACTCTGAAAGACACATGTGTGTAAATACCTCCAGAATGGCTGGATTGTAATTATCTGCTGCTGTTGTTGTTGTTATTATTACTATTATTATTATTGAAGTTCTTCAATCCTTGGTCAGTCTTACTGGTTGCGATACTTTATGACAAAGGAATACCTTACACAGGCTAATGGTTTGAAGACAGCACCTTCTCAATACACAATCTTGAGTTTGCCACTGTTCAATTTACTGGTCCTTTATCTTTCATGTCGGGTGAAGTATGGCTGAGGTGCTTCCCTAGAGATCCCTTGCAGCTCTCCACGTTTCATCCAGCTGATCTTTTCAGAAGGGCTTTTTTTTTCAAAGCTCTGTTCATTCTCATTGCCTCACTTGCATCTCAGCTTCAGAAACAAACACAGGACCCTATCTGTGGGGAAGCAGATTTTGCGACCCTCTTACATTTAAGCTTCTTCATACTGGGAAGCCTTTCACACAGAGATGAACTGAGATCCCTTTTTAGATTGCTCTGGGCCTTGGCGCATGTCCTTGTTTAAGCCTCAGCTAAAAGTGAATTTTTACAGCTGCTTGAAGTCATTGAGAATTGAAATTTAGAAGTGAAATGCTGACACCACCTTCCCCATTATGGCATTTAGCTGCTTCTGTCACGCTGCAATCAGCCCTGTATTGTAAGTGTCTGTGTTGTGAGCCTCTCTGATCTAAACATTTGTTAGCTTAAAATATCAATTCAATTGCAATCCATTATGCTCTGCTCAGAAAACCATCTGGCTCCAAAGACTGCTGCCACACGATGTGCTGCTGCTGCAAAGCCGAAGGCTTGGCGCTGCCCTTGCTTGCACCGCTTTACATCTCAAGGAACGGCATTGCGGTAGCTGAAAGTAAACCGCCCCCAAGCAGGGGTGGGGAATGAGACAGCCAGGTGTATGGCTACACCATGCACTCTCTCTAACTTGTTTTCCCAGTTTTGCTGCTACCCTCGTTTTCAAGGAAGTGAAATTCAAAATCTGAAAAAAACAAAACCATCAAAACCAGAAAACACTTTTTGACTTTTTCTCAAGGAGATGATTGTATCCCCATTTATTTTCTGCTGAATCACCGTTCAAGACACTTCCAGGTGTTTCTGAGACAGCTCTTTCAGACAAAACTGACTTCATAGGAGAAGAAAGTAAAACCACACTTTTTAAAGGAAACGCCAAGAAAAAGATATAAAATATTCACCACCTAGAAGAATCACCCTTTACTGTCAACCATTTTAGTGTCTGTTGTGCTTGCAGATGAAAATACCTGATTAGAAACCTTAAGATGAGAGTCCTGGGCTCATGGCATGCCTATGAGATCTGCTGGTCCCACAAGTGGGGCTGAAGAAAAGACACGGGAAGCCATTTTCAGTTTACTGTGGCCTTGGGACTTACGCTGCATGTTTTCTGCCTTCTGCTGAGCAAAACCAGCAAAGACCCCAGTTTCCTAGGAAAGCTGTTATGTTTTGTACTATATAGAGGTAATAAGGATGAGAAGCTGCTATGAGCACCCAGAGAGTAAATGCTACTGTGGCACTGAGGGTCAGGATCAAGAAGATCACCAGAGCTCAATTTTTTATGGTTTTGTGGCATCTTACTTATTAATGTTCATTACCAAGAGTGACTAACGTAGGAGTACAAAATGAGCTCTGAATGTCCTTCTGTGGCATGAGAGAACTGGGAAAGATCCAATTTAACTGGACAGTGCACAAACAGCTCTTTCCCATCTATCCACCTTTCCCGTGATAATGAACCACTCAATGCATTTTTCCACAGAGCAGGAAAGAGAACACGAAAGCCACAAAAACACTCGTTAAAACATGAAAAAAAACCTGAAGTTGCATAAGCTTTCTGAGGGCTTTGACGCAGGGGTGGCAGCAGATGGCTGAAGGAGGGGTACACCCCGTCATTCGCTTGCCCCTGTGACGGGGGACGACAGCAAAGCTCACGAAGCAGCCCCTGAGCTGCTGCAGATTTTAGCACAGCACAAGCCAGTAAGCTGAGATGGGGGTTAGCTTATTTAACTTCGCAGACTGAAAACTGCAATGAATCAGGAGGTTTTTTTGTGAGTCATTCAGTTGTCCCCACCGTTGGGGACACAGCAGCAGCCTTGCTGAGAGCGATAACAGCAGCGGGCAGAGATTGCTGCAGCTGATCTCTTCTACATGTGAGTCCTGAAAGCCCCATGGCCCCAGTGCCCAGCAGCTGCAGGATGCTCCCTATCAGTCCCTCGGCCACTCATTGACCCTGCCATGGGGTTGCCGGGTCCTCCCGGTGACACCGGGTGGGTGCTCCAGGAGGGTGCAGCTGCCAGGGCTTCTGCAAAACAACGCTGTGCAACGGAGGACTATTTGTGGCTGTGCCAGGAAAGCCACACCAAGGGAGGATTCAGTTCGCGCTTTTGACTCAATTGCGTGAGAACGGAAGAATTCCTCTGCACCCTGAAATATCCACAGGGTGGGAAAGTGCATGCAGACACAGTGTCTGCTAAATGAAATGGACTGGGATCAATTGTGATTCAGCAACCTCGTATCATGAGATTCTTCTTGCCCAGTCTATTTAACTCATGAGAGCACACTGGCCACCCATGCACAAATGATATGCTAAATGCCCCAATCAAAACTAGAACTAAAAATACTCTCTTCACTTCTAACAAAAAAAGCCATTAATGATTTGGTTTTGAATTGTATTGGTTATATACAGAGAACAGAATATAGTTTACCACTTTATTAACTGACACACTATGAGAAATAGCACCCTTAGGAAAAAATACTTAAAGTGTATTTCCAATATAATTTAGTTAGGGAAAACAAAACCTAATAAAATACATTGTAACAGGTTTGTACCCCTATTAAGTTAGGTGGAATGTCGAGTCTAACACAAGGGGGTTATTTAATACCTTTTTGTAAAACAATGGTCTTGTAAACTCCAGCCGAATGAACAGTCTTTGTTCATGAAAGCAGTTCCACTGACTTCAGTGAGAAAGTGCCCAGAGTGGCAATCCTCCTGTGCCAGACTGGACCTTTCATTGGAGTCTCACTGTAGCACCGACTATTCATTGATATTTGCAAAACTCTGAGCACAAAGCAAGAAGGCAACAGGGATTGTTTATATTTGTAGTTTGATATGCATCTAGTGTATGCACAACAGAAAAATACTAATACTTATAAAATAATTTAATTTGTTGATACTGATTTCCATAGGTGATTTCATAATCTGTAGTATATCCTACAGACAACTAAACTTGAACTCCATGCAAGATAAATTTTAAAATATACAGTCCCACTTTCACCTGCAGCTTTCAGCTAAAATCACTCTCAACAGAAAGGATTACTTTTCTGGTAAATTTTGGAAAAAAAAAAAAAAATTGCAGATAGGCCAAAATGTGCAAAATGAATAAGGAAGGAATATATCATGCATTAATGAAGAAAATTATGGAGAAAACTTCAGATCTATGTATTTGGAGCAAAGCTGGATGTGTCCATTGGCTCCCTGACTGCAGCTTTAAAGGCCACTGCATGACGAAGAATTCACGTTAATTTGTATCTTTGCAGTATTGTTCAGTCTTTGGGTAAGACAATCACGACTGAGATTTCTCACTGCTATATTAGACACAAGAAAGCTTTTTCTGTTCCAAGCATGCATCACTTTTTTCCCACTCCTGAACAAAAGTATCAGTCATAGAAAACACAGTAACCCAAAAAGAAACGAGGAATTTGTTCTTTGGCAAGTGTGCTTTTAGAACAACAAAAAGGGAGCAGAAGGATATGCCACTAACTTTCTGACATTCCCCAACAGATAAAATTCAGTGTGTAGGCAACATATCATGCTCGCAGAAACTAAATGCACTACTTTGTGTCTCGGGCTGTCTTTACCACTACGTATACATTAGCAGCTTTGTGGAGCCACTATTAAATTAAAAACCTTGTAAACCTTGTAGATAACTAATTTTGCAACTAATTTTGTGATATTTTTTTTTTTCCTTTCCTTCCAACAGTAAGGATTTTTCTTTATAACACCTCCAGGTCCATAATGCTCTTAAAGCCTGGACCCATCAGAGGGAGCAGCTGATGCGCTGGCAGGCAGGGCTGCCCCGCAGAGGGATCTGAGAGGAGGCCCAAAAAAGACTTTAAAAGGCAAAGGAAAACTCTTGCATGTCCATATCATTTTGAGCCCCCAGTAGAGGAAAGACTTTGACAAACTGGAGCAAGGCCAGTGGAGAGCCAACGAGATTGTTAGGGATTGGAGCACACGGTGTACGAGCTGGGTTTGTGTGGCCTCGCGAGAGGGCTGGTAGAGAGGGGTGTGAAGTAACAGGAGAGACCTAATTGCCATTTTCTCCTACCTAAAGGGTAATTTTAGGAAAAACCCAGATAAACTTTTCTTAGAGGTGCACAGCGAAAGGACAAGAAGGAACAGTCACAAATTGCAGCAAGGGAAGTTCTGATTTGCTGTAAGAAAATAATTTTTCACCAGGGTGATGAGCAGTGGTACAATTCACCAAGAGAGGCTGTGGGATCTCCATCCACAGAAGTACACAGAACTCAGTGAGACGTGGCCCTGAGGAACCTGATCTATCTTTGAAAATGGTCCTGCTTCAAGCAGGATTTGGACTAGATAATCTCCTGAAGACCCTCCTACCTAACTTTGATTCTGTGACAAGTTAAGAGATTATATCTCTCAGTCTTTATGAGCTGGAAACACCATCCACAGGTGACATTATCAGCTTGGTACTGGGACAAGCTGCATCAAAAAGCCTTGAGAAACCAATCTTGAAATTGTATTTGTATGCCAACAGAAGTTTATAAAAACATGTATAATTATATCCTTTCAGACTAGCATAACATCTTTAAGGTATTAGAAAATATGTGCCCGAAGTTAGGCTCACATATGTAAATATATGACAAGATTTTTCAAAATTTAGTGAAGGAGGCACCGACCTAATAACTTTTGTAATCGGCTGATTTATTGAGGCCTTTCAATAGGATTTTGAAGCTTAACTGGAGACATCTCTATCTGCAAATGTAGCTAGGATATCTAATATGGCCAGAAGAAAGAAGACAAAAAGAGTAGCAGTAAAATGTACACTAAATCTTCCTAATACTGTTTTTAATGACTTTTTTTTTCTATTAAAATGACATATGTGGATTTCATGTTGGTATGTTATGAAGCCATACTGCCATTCATTCAGAATGACTTGCATAATATATTCATTTTTCCTGTGATTTAATGAGTGGCACAAAATGGGCAATGAGTGGCCAAGCTCCACAAATGTTATTTTTTGCATTATATCAGAAACTCATACTGATATGTCTTTATAATGCTATGTCATTCTGTGGTCTTTTTGTGACAGGTTAATAAAAACAAAACAAGGATAAAGAATAAATAAACACTAGCACAAATCCAGTAAAAAAAAGTCACCAGACCATATTATTTGTGAAGAAATTTTGAAGGCAGTTCCACTCTTGTTCCTGATGTAGCTAAACGAATTAGGTTTTTTACTGCACTTAAACAGAAAGAATAAAAATGCTGACTAATATCTTCTCTGGTTGGCTTTCAGAGATTGGATTTGTTATAGATGTGCTAAGAAACAACACTATCACTCTGCCAACTCCTTACCTCCCTGATAATACCTGCCACATTGTGTACGTTGCCTCTTTTACATTTACAAGTTGTATTGACGTATCATACCAATAGATAGATGAATGGACAGGGACAGGACATCTAGGAATGTAGGAAATAAAGTAATGGGTACAGGACATACAGCACTACAAGGTTACAAAGACAAATTACAGGAACACCATGGACTCATAATTGCTCCCCGGACATAGGTCCTGAAAGGGAGTTGGTATTCAGAAAGGATGGAAATAATAGTAAAAGTGGTATGTGTGAAAGGAATGACAGACTGATGTTTCAGAAAAGGATCCCAAATAAAATGGATTCTGTTTGCATAGAAAATTACTTTGGGGAAAGATAGTGGGTAGTTGTTAGAGTCTATTGTAGAATTCCAGACTTAAATTTGGATATGGATAGCGATGTTCAAACTGCTATTACAGGGAGAAATTCTGCAGAGAATTGCCTCATTAGGGCAGACTCCAATTTCTCAGATATAGACTGGAGAAAAAATGCTACTGAAGGCAGCCCAGATATTCCGGAGTGTGACAACTGACAGATTTTCAGACAGAAAGCAGAGAGGCTTCTTTCTAAACTTAGTTACAGAAAGTATTGAGGTTGTTACAGGACAGCTAATTGTAAAAAAAAAAAATATCATTGGATCACATGAATGTTGGTTTCATTTAAATAAAATGGAGGAATAAACAAAAATAGATCTGTTAGTAAGTCTGTCAGTCAGAATTTTAAAGAAATGAGTGAAGGCAGCATAAGTTAATTGTTCGGGGACTTTTCTGTGTAGGAGATTTATATTTTCTTTAAGGCAAAACACAGAAGGATTTCTGGAGCATTTTATCCCTGCAAAGCCAAAAACTTTTTTAAAATGCCTCAAAATCTAGCTGTATGCAAACCCACCTCAAAAATGGTGCCTAGACAGAAATGGAAAAAAGGATGAACAGCAATAAAGGCTGTGCCTTATAGGTCAATTATAAATAAGGGCTCTTGAAACAAGGGCACAAAGACAGAGCCAGCTGTTAGGAAACAAGAACATAAAGGAAATCTGCATTACTGTAGAATCATAGAATCATGCAATAGTTTGGGTTGGAAGGGACCTTGAAAGGTCATCTAGTCCAAACCCCCCTGCAAGGAGCAGAGACATCTCCAATGAGATCTGGTTGCTCAGATCCCCCTCCAACCAGGCCTTGAATGTTTCCAGGGATGGGGCATCCACCACCTCTCTGGGCAACCTGTGTCAGTGTTCCACCACTCTAACTGGAATTTTTTTTCCTTATATCCAGTCTGATCTACCTCACTCTATTTTAAAACCATTACCCCTCCTCCTATCATAACTCCCTGTAGATGGAAGCAAAACTCGAAACTCCTTGTTTTCACCCAGTACAACCAGAAAACTTCTGTTTCAGAATTCAAAAAAGCTGGTGTACGAAATCCTGCTGCTGGTGAGAAGCATCTTAAGTTGCTCCACTCAGAACTGGTGCCATGCGACTGGAAAAGTGGCAATGTCTGGTGCACTTCACAACCTGGCTAAAAATAGGCCTACAGTGTGGGCTTCAACACAATACAAAGCTTTAGAGCAGCTTTTAAAGCAAAAACTAATTGCAAATGGAGATAAACATAAAAGAAGATGAAAAATAACAGATATCTGCTAAAAAAAGTAGATCATGAGAGAGCCACCAGAGTCTAGGCTAACTTGGTATCTTTGTTTCATAACCCCTTTCTCAACAAATAAAATGTGGCAGATCTATGTATCAAAACTTTGGCAGAAGGATGATTACCATGCTAATGGGCAAGTACTGGTGAAGCTTGAGAAGATGGGCCTTAGTAGGAGACAGCTAAGGCAGGTAGATGAACTAATTAAAGAAAGATACTGCAGGATTATGTTGAAATGCTGTTGAAAAACTCTTGGGGTAGAGGAGAATTACTATTACTTTTTTCACTACTGATTACCCTTGGAATCAATCTTGTCTGAATATTTCTCTTAATAACCTTGATTTTAAAAAATAATATACTAATAGGGTTTTGGGAGACATTATCAATGTAGAAAAGGAAAGTGGTACTTTAAAAAATCAGAAGTACCTTGCAGGCTGGAAATGTAGAAACAAGATGAAATTTCATTACATGCATTTATTTGCAAATAATTTTTTTAATGTAATTGAAGCATAATCAGAGCAACAAGAGACCAGAAGAGTCTGTATGTTTTAAAGGATCATGAAATAACTAGGATTAACCAATGCAATGCCTGAGTCAACGGGGAATTACAATCCTAGATCAGACCTAGTGAGATATTGCCATGAGAAATATGAGAGCTCGGGAGAAATGTAATCTGGAGTATGCTGTACAGTCTTCGTAATCCGTATTCACCAAAGATGAATTCAGACTGGAACGGATGAAGGGAAAGTCGATGAAGATAATCAAGAGAATGCAGAACCTCTCATGAGATGAGAAAATGAGCAGCAGGAGGAATGATTCTTACTTCCCGATTGAAGTGTCTCTTATTCCCTAATCCCATCTGTCTATCACAATAGTCCCACTGCGCAGGGGAGAGCAGTGCAATGCCTTGTCTGTAAGGATGCATATTTGGACTAGTTGGTGGCCGGTGCCTAACAAGAAGAATAATGATTGAAGTCTGCCTGCTTTTCCCTTTAGTGGAGGCTCTAATTTGTCTTTTTTTCCTCTGACTTGGCTGTTTTTTTTTCTCAACACTTAAAGAGACATAATTATCTTTGAGATATTGGCTGTTCTTTTATATTTGATTGAAATAGTGCAATGGATCAAAAGTTCTTAAAAGTCAGGACTGAAGGACAGAAACTATATGATCACATGAACCTCATTTTCTCAGGGAACAAGTGTAAAAATGGGGATGACACAAGAATAAATAGGGACAGACTGCTGATGAAATTAGGAAGACAGGACAGCAGCAGCAGGTCTCTATCAATCAGAGAATTAAACTTCCAACTGGTATATTAGATACAAAGGGTATAACTAGTTTTAAGATTATAATCAGATTATAAAAGGCATTATATGACATGATCGCCTTTAGGAAGTCCTCTCCTGTCTTACCAGAAACAAGGGTGTGCTAATATGATGGCTCTATTCTAACGAGTGCAAGATAACATTCTAAGATTTGCAAAGGGGCCTAAAGTTTAAAAGTCATTTATGGGAGACACGTTTACTCCACACTATATCATATTTGTTCATCCTTGTCACTGAAAATCTGTTTTGCCAAGTTGCAGGCAGAATCTGTGACTATTGCTTGCTCTGCTTTTCTTTCTCTCTGGAAAGGCTGGGCACTGGACTGCAGTGGTGCAGAACCTTGACAGCACAGAGAAAAGCAGTGGCAGCTTGCCCAGAACTCAAGTGCTGCACCTTATTTCCATACAAATACACATTGAATTGTACAGGATTTTACATCAGAATTCTTTTTCTTTTTTTT
>WHYT01016953.1:369634-419114 GCA_009806455.1 Tetrax tetrax
CTTTCCTCAAAAAAAAAAAAAAAAAAAAATCAAACTGTAATGACTTAAATGAATTTCAGTTTATTGCACTGATATGAAAAGAGTTTGAATTCCTGATGCATGAGGATGAGCTTTGCCAGAGGATATTTTAATGAACTAGCTAACACATAATTTCCTTCTGCCAGATAAATTTAGGACCTATCAACCATGTCATAAACTGCTAGCAAGTCTCTGAACTTCTTGTTCTGCTCAGGCAGGAACCACATTTGTTTGGAGTAGAAGGGCGGGAGAGTGATGTTTGGTGGCACTGTGAACTTTTGTATGCTGGCTGTGGTGTCAGCGTATGAACAGTGCAGGAGTTTCCAACAGAGTTGGTAGAAAATGGGAAAATGGTTGGCCAGGGAGATTTCATGGAAATGTAGTTTCAGCAGCATCCAGCAGTTCTATGGGGGTGTGGTGACTTCAATGAAACTTGATGAATTTATAAATTGTTCTGAACTTCTCATTTTGCGTCTGCACTACCATCAGTCTACATTAAGAACTGCGGCTTTATATGATATAAACTTTGATTAGACTTTGATTAAACTTTGATAGAGACTTTGATTAATAGCACTGTATGGAGAAGCCAGAACAAAGCCCCCAGGGGCTGATGAAGAAAAAAATTGTCAAGTGCTGACTAGCCAGCATAAGATGCAGTAAATAGGAATGAGAAACTAATCTCTAAGCAATGTGTTCATTAATACAGCATAAATAATGTAATCTGTGGTAAATCCAGGGAGTAATCTTGTCTATCTGCTCATCTAGAAGCAACTAGAACACCATACCCTTGAGCAAGATGATAGTAGCTGTATGCTAACTCTTTCCAATCACGTGATCAATAGGATTTGTTGCTTGCTGGTTTTTGCTAATTTTAAGATGGGAAGTCTTTCTAAAATCAAATGGCATAGTGAGAAAATGGAAGGAAGTACAAAGAGAGTGCCAAGGCATGACTGCCAGCCTGCGGGGGCGATTCCAAAATAAAGTCCTACAGAAAGGGACAGCCCTGACTTCCCCTACCCACTCTGATGCTGTGTCCCCCCTGCCTCTCCAGGGCTGGCTGGCTGTGACACATCCCTGCCCCAGGGAGTCCAACTGGATCCCGCTGAGACTTAAGCCTGGTAGCAATGGGGAAAACAAAAGTGTCCAAGGGACCCAACATGCAGCCACAGGAATGCCAATGATGTGATGGAAGCATACAGCTGGGTGAGGTGCTGGCAGGACTTCCCACGAGTAAATTAAAGATTTTCAGGGTGACTTCAAGTGACTGAGGAATAACCCCCCTGAGCCAACTTGCCAGTACAGATCTGTCCATCATTTGTCAGTCCTAAGACCTGGTAAGCCAGCAGAGCAAATGTAGTGAGATGTGGCCATTATGTTGGATGTCCAGCAACCCAATCAAAGAAGAGTCTCATAGCCTTGAGACTGGCTTCCCCATAAGCCGTTTCACTCCTTCCACTCGGGGAGGAACCTGGCTGCTGGTTGTAGGCAGAATAAGAAAGATCATTGCCTCTAATTGTGCCAGTTTTGATGAAATTTTAATGAAGAATTGGATTTTTAGATAATAATTTAGATACTGTTTTATCAATAGCCAGATTTCTCTGAGTTCCAATGCAGAAGACAGATGCTGCTCCTTAATGACTCTGTTCAGTTTTGGGCCCCTTAGTACAAGAAGGATGTTGAGTTGCTGGAGTGCATCCAGAGAAGCGCGATGAAACTGGTGAGGGGTCTGGAGAACAAGCCTTATGAAGAACGGCTGAGGGAACTGGGATTGTTTAGTCTGGAGAAGACAAGGCTGAGGGGAGACCTCATTGCTCTCTACAACTACCTGAAAGGAGGTTGTAGGGAGGCAGGTGTGGGTCACTTCTTGCAAATAACTTGTTATAGGACAAGAGGAAACGGCCTCAAGTTGCAGCAGGGGAGGTTTAGGTTGGATATTAGGAAACACTTTTTTACTGGAAGAGTGATCAGGCACTGGAACAGGCTGCCTAAGGAAGTGGTGGAGTCACCGTCCCTGGAGGTGTTCAAAGAATGTGTAGACATGGCACCCCAGGACGTGGTTTAGTAGGCATAGTGGTCTTAAGTTGATGATTGGACTTGATGATCTTGGAGGTCTTTTCCAACCTTAAAGATTCTATGATTCTATCAATCTATGACTGTCTAAGTCTATGGTCTCCTGCATACGCAATGTTCTGCTGCAGTAGTCACTGTACAGTGGTACACACTCCTTGCTAGAAGTTTACATTGCAGTTGTTTAATTCATGCCTGGGGAGCCCTGGCAAGTGCTAAAGGATCCTTGTGGTGCATCCTCTGGGATTTTGAAGTGGTCCACACTGCAGTGTATGGAAGACTGAGAGGGAAGGTTTTGCACACATTGCACAATATTTTTCTTGATCTTTATAAGGATGCATGCCCAGGTCTGTATGTATTTCTTACCTTGATTAGCAGAGCTTAAAGACTGAAATAAGAAATAATCTACACCTAGCCAACAACCATTACTAAATGGGGAATCTCCAGTTACACTGACAGCATTCTCCTGTTGGGAATGACAATATTTTGGTGCGTTTGGAATGGAAAATGTACAATTTCATAAATAAAATATTTAACAGTTTTTCTTGTGATCATTAATGGCTTGATATGAGAAATACCCTCTTTATAGGCCAAGATATTTCCAGTATAATTCATTTCCCATGCCAAATTTGTGGTTTCTGATGGAAGTATATTTTAAGAACACAGACCAGCGATGGCACTTATCAATTGTCATAATAACTTTGTCCTGCCGGACAGAGAACTAAAAGAACAATAATAAAAAACAAGTAGCATTTTCTAAACAAAGAAAATCAATCAAACACTCTATTTATTGATCCATATTAGAAATCTCTATAAAGGGCTCAGTGAGTGGACAGCCAGCTAAAGCATGTACCTTATGGCTAGGCCTTTTAAAACACCCAGTCGTAGCAAAAAACTGCTGAGGAAAATTATACTATTCTTATGCAGCCTTACAGCAAATCTAGCATCCTATAGTGGAATGCTTTATTCTTCTTTAAAAAAGGAGAGAGAACAGAAAAAGGATTTTCACACCTGGCAATGTATCAAAACATATTAGCTTTCATCAGGAGAATATAATGGTACTACTGTTTAAGAAAATGCCACAACCTTGTTTAATTTCCTTAGTTTTTTTTTTTAAAAAGACTTTTCTCCTTGGAAGATGGAAGAAAATGGCGGAAGAGAGGATAAGTAAATATTTTCAGCCTTCTCAGCTGAAATCCATAATTACAGTTTTATTCCTTTCTGGTTTCTGAAACATAGATTTCACCGAGCTGATTGCAGGCTTCAGGAACCATCTTTGCCTTTTAAATTGAAACATTTCAGTTTTCTCTAATTAAAAACCACTGGCAGAGTACATCGCAGGCTTAGTGCCTACTCACCAGCCAGGTTTTTCATAGACAGATCTGTTATTGCACTAAAATGAGGGTGAGAGGCCTGCTGTATTAATAGTTTATGAAGACAGCTAAATTACAGCTGACCATACAGTATTCTGGCTATGTTCTTCTCCTACGCCTCTCTCTGGAGTCTATTTTTCAGGGGGGACAAAGCTTATTGAAGTGATAATACCTTCTCTGATAGTTTGGACTGGTTGATGCGGGCAGCATGATTTTGAGAAAAAGCTGTAGGAAGTGCTTAGGCTACCTTCCTTGTACAGAGCACCAACTAACTGAAATAGAAACGTTGGCTTTCTTTTCCCCTTCAGGTGCTGGAGTTTTAGATCTAATGAAACAAAACCACAAAACAGAGGAAGCGGGACAGCTGTTGTCAGATGTCAGTTCAAAGGGGAGGTAAATTAAAAGACTCTGTTTTATTCACAGGAAACTTCCCAGGATCAAGGTCTTTGCACAGTTACCCACTTTGTTCCCAGTCCTTTTTCACCCGATCAGTCTCACTGGATGTTTCTCATAATAACCTAACTAGACCCAGAGCTTTTTGGAGCAAGGTGCTCTCATAGTCTTATCTCATACAGTGGCAAGCGCATGAATTGTTTCTTAAAAACAAATGGCAAAAGATAGGCGTTTCCTTCCTCCCTCTGTCCCTTTGCTCCTCCTCCCCTCCTTCCTTCACTCCTCACTGCCTCATGACATTTATGTCACCTTCTGGACTCCAAGTTCTCATTCACCTCATTCCCTTGCCAGTAATTTCTGACCAGGTGCAGCCACAAGGCAAAACAATGCTGCAATACAAAAGAAAAACTATCAGGTAACCAAAAGTAGCATCAACAAAGCAGGCAGTAGAGATATTCTTATATCTGTATCGCTGACTGACAACCCCTATGGCTGGACATATACATGCATTTACAATTTTAAAGAGGAAATCACACTTGCTGAAAACATCAACCTTAGAAGGAAACCCAGAGCTTGAAGCAATTAATATTGTTATAATGCTCAGGAGCTGACTTGTATTATTTCAGGTAAACACGGCCTAGACCGATGGACATGTATTCCATAGACACTGGCATTTTCTTCACAGCATAGCTGCTTTCTACTATGTTGTTTTCTGGTTTGCATAATACCATCTGAACCTCATTACTGCCGTTTGGAGAGTTTTGAACATTCACAGAAAGAAGTGTAGGGAGAAGCGTAACAGTTTGATTGATGCAATTTTTACATCGGTCCAGTGGATAATCAGAAGAGCTCTTCTATTACAAGGACATCGAGAAAGCAAAACATTATAAATCCTGCCCACAACCCAGAGCCAATAAGAAAGGCTAAAAAACCTCCAACAACACAGGCGTTCCTGACAGAGCCATTGTTAACAGCTTAATAGCAGCTAGCAGGCAAGATCTGCTCTTATGCCAGGAGTAGGAGGCACACAGCAGTTTGAAAGAAGGATAAAGATGCACGTATAGAAATTACATCTTCCTAAAATGATAAAAACCAGATAGATTAAATGAACCCTTACCTTGGAGAGCCTGGAGTGTACGAGTCTGTACAACAATACAGAGCTGCAGGACCAGCTGTGGTGCGCTTTCCAGAAACGTGGCTAGCAAGTGCAGCATACTCACATCTGCATACTCATACACCATTTTCCAATAAAACCGCCATCTGTCATTCTCTCCACTCTGTCGACTCCGGATACCCAGGTATATTGTGTGGAAATACCTAGAAATAAAAGAAAGAGGCTATGGAAATGCAGAATTATATTTTACAGGTAACACATCTGCTTGAAAATAACCAACATTTTTTCAATGTACTTCAAAATAACGAAGATTTATTTTAACGGATTATTGTATTACAATGTATAATAGTTAATGTGGTAAGGGTAAACTAAACTGAAGACAAGGCTTGCCTTCATAAAACCATTTGAAAAGCTGAGCATTGTCTTATTTGGTAAATAGTATTTCTTTCAAGGACCTTCCTCCTTCAGTTTTCTGAATCGAAATATAAGAGGGATGTGCTGTGGCCTGCCTTGTTTTTTTAAAATAATGGGGGAAAATACCCTGATTCTGCAATTATCTTTACTCAGAACCTGCAAAGAACTTATCTGTTGGAACTAGATGATCTTTAAGGTCCCTTCCAACCAAATCCATTATATGGTTCTCCTTTCTGGGTGGCTCTACGTGGAGTTGGACCACCACCCGCACTGCAAGCCTGGGGTGGTCTTAGCCTGAGGTCCTGCTACAGCTGAGCTCGTTGTCCTGCTTTTCCACCCATCCAATGCATTGAATATTGTACTTCAGATACTGCCAAACACATAGTGCTTTTTCTCATAGTTTGATTATTTTAGGAGGAGAGAAGATGTAGCTGTGAGTTCCTATTTTGGGAGGAGCGGAGATCTGGTGGTGGGTTCCCTTGGTGATTGGAAGTGACTCACTCCCATAGCTCCTGTGCAGCAGCAGTAAGAAGAAGAAGCAGGAGCCAGGAGCCCGACAGGCGGCCGCTGCGGCTGGCAGCAGTAACAAGCAGATGAGAGAATTAATGGTCAGAAAGCATGCGTCGGCTCCGGCAGCCTGTGCAAGCAGGGGGAAAAAGACCCGTCAGCCAGCCAAGTAAACAGATTTCAGTGGGTGCAGGGGCAACGACTGGTTTTACAGAGCAAGGGATGCCTTCTGATGGCCAAGTCACCTGGCTGCTGTGATGCTCTTTGTGACCCTGGCAGAGCTTGCTGCCGTCTCCCATGACAAACTTCTGCCGTAGCACAATGACCCCTCTGCACAGCCTTTGAGTTGCTCTTTAATTCTCATCTGCTCTCTGTTATTCTGTGTCAGATAGTCTAGGCTCCTACCTTGCTCCTACAATTTTAGTTTAAAATTAATTAAGGCTGGCTGAAAAAACAGTCTCATTTAATGAAAAATTCTGAAGATTAAGATATGGTCTTGCATCAGGGTGTCTTGCATCCTACCAGAGTGCCCTGTTGCCCCTGATGTGGATCTCTGTTTCTCTTTTTCTTGCTATATCTTTCACATCCTGGTCCTGAAAGCATTTCTTACGATCTTTTTAATACATTTTCACAGCACTTTTTTTTTTTTTTTAGTGAGGTTATAATTTCTAATAAGAAAAATTTTAGTAAATCTTAATCACTTACAATATAAATTGTTTCAACTGGTTAAGATACAACATTTCATTATTTCTCCTCCTTTTCACTAGTCCTTTTCTTAAAACCCTTTTCATAACTGGCAGAGCACAGTGAATTGTGAGAATTCTTTATATATAGACTGCATGTAATCTTTCATCCTTCCTCTCTACAGCTGTAACTCTGATGGTCTTCTCATCTCTTCTGTTGATGAGAAGACTTTTGGCCTCTGACTGGCTGAACAGCCCAGGACTCAATTGCCCCCTCAAAGAATGACTGCCGTGCTTGTACCCTTGGACCCAAAGCACATGCCATTGCAGAGCAACAGCTACACTCAGGAATATGCGTCAAACAAATAAAACAAAACCAGGGAGTTGCACAGAGAAACAGATGAGAGGCCAGATCTAAGCCTGAAGCATTTCTCTGGACGATGCACATCACAGCAATACAAAAGGAAAGCACATTAAATCCACATTTAAATTAAAATCACACCAGGTGGCTTTGAATTTTATCAAGGTCCCATGTGGAAGTGAAGCAGCAATGAATCACCCGGAGATTGAGATGACAGGGGTACAGTAAAGAAGACACCAATCCTACCTCTTGTGCAAAAGACTGAGTAGATCCAGATGGATTAGAGTATGATGGGACAACAGAGGCTCTCTGGTGCCCTCAGGATTAGGTAAAGTGAAATGGTCTGCCGCCCAGATCTGAAAGGCAGCTTTTGCTGCGCAGTTCTGCTAATAGGGTCCCATTACCTGGGTTGGACCCTCAGGTTCTCAGTCGCAATCAGTTTAATTGTTCCTAGACCTCTCATTTGTGTCCAGCAGCACAAGAGGGACAGGTAAGACTTGGATTTCCTTCTGCAGTCTGGGTTTTGGGTGGGGTTTGTTTGGCCTGCCTCACCTGTCTTCCCAAGGGACACACCTGGGAATGCTGCACAGAGCACGGCAGACAGCATCTTCAGCGTCCTTCTTTTGAGATATCACTAATCCTTGCTATAAACACTCGAAGTAGCTTTAGCTGCCAAGGGTTGTGCCAGGAGGCTCTAGCTCTGCCAGTGGAACCATCTGCAACTTCAGTTCTACACAATTTGTGGAAAAAATACTTTTCCTATTATGAAAATGACATGCTGTGCCAGGCAATGTCCCCAGGGTTCTTCACCTGCTTTGCAGAGTGGTTGTGCATGGCAAATATGTTGTGATTAATGAACCCTTATGGAAATATTTCCTCTCCCATTGCACTTTATTGTGAAACACTGGCAGTGAGTTATTGGGGACTGGGGAATCATTGCTCTTTGTCTACTTAGCTCTCTGCAATTTAGACACAAGAAGTAGACAAGGAAGATACTTTCTCTTTTTACACACTGGGGACCAAATTTCAGCCTAGGGTGGTATTTTTTTCTGTCCTATCAATTTTAGCCAAATTAATTGCAGGCTGAAATGAGCATTTACACACATAATTACTGTCACTGATTTATAGGCACAATCAGGTGATTAGACAGCTAAACATTCTCATTTACATCCATAATTAATTGCACCAGCAATTAATGTTAGGTGTGCAAATTAGCAGCTATTAAAAACAAAAAGATGGTCTCATAAAATGCTTCATATATCAAAGACCCTTTTTTTCCCATAGTGAAATTTAAAGAAAAAATAAAAATGAGAGGAAGTACTTTTCCTGTTGTGGTTCCAAATATAGCTTAACACTGCAGTAATGACACATTCCATTCTATACATATGCATTATGTAATTGCATCTTAGACACACTCGCTGGAGTCCTATTGTCAACAAACGCTGTACAGGCACACTTGGAGGTAGTTTCTGCCCTGAAGAGTTTTTATATTTTGGTCTTCTGGGACTGTTTTGGGGGAAATTCACATTTTTCGGTGAGCCCACGTTGGAGCTCTTATATGTGGTTATATCAGAAAAATATAGGAAGAAGTAATAACAGCTCTGTATTGGAAAATATCTGATGCCAATGCACTTGAAAGAGCAGATGTAAATATTATTATTTTTTGGTTGCTATTGCACCTGGAGGCCTAAACTACAGTCTTGTGCAGGTGCTGTATAAATGTACAAAAACTGCCTATCCATTTCCCCAAAGAACATTTAATTGACATGAAAAGAAAGGACAAGTAGCGAAGAAGTGAGAGTCAGAGCTCCAGAGGAAGAAGGTAAAGAAGGACGAATGGGAAGTATGCTAACAATACTGCCATTTAGTAAAGTAACTACTTCATCTAATAGATAAATTAGTTCATTAAATTTTCTGATTTCCTTGTAATATGTAAAAAACCAAATAAAAAACTCTACCCCCCCCTCAAAAAATCATACTTCTCGTGTTTGTGGATAAAAGCTTAGAAGTAACCAAGTTTCACAAAGATGTCATAGTTAGAAGACTATAAAATGTACTATGAAAAAGCAATATCAAATCTTATTATTTTAAAATTACCCTCTTTTTTTTTTTGAAGCCAGACCATTGCTTGGATTGTCAACACTGATATAAACAAGCTTACTGTTCAGAATGAAGACAACAGAGTAGGAAGCAATATGTCCTATATTGCTGATAATCAGATGGCAACACATATATTGTTAATTGAGACTTAACTTCTTTTTTACCCTCCAGAGGAAAGGGAGAATGTGTCAGTATTTAATTGTTTTAATTTATTTCAGTACATCACATAGTACAGTATATAGACCATTGACAAAGTATAACCTTGAAGGATATAAATCTGAGATAAGATCACAAGTGACATTCCTTTTCCATTATATTAATGGGGGAAGGCAGTAAAGTAAAGTAAAAAAAAAAAAAAAACAGAAAAGCAGGTTAGTCCTTGTGCTGCCCACAATAAGTGTTCAAGATGCAAGACAAACACAAGAAAAAATTATCTATATTTGTAGTTATGGAAAAAAATGTATTCCTCTTCTAGGGAAAGAGACATTCATTCTGATCAGACAGTGGGTCTCCAGTGTCTCCAAAATAAAGAGTCCTCATTTTGGTCCAGGTTTACATACCAGTCTTGAGAATGGTCAGCATAGGCTGAGATACCTACACTTGAAATGCTTCTGGTGACACTTCTATTACATGATTAAAGCATGGCCAATTGTGCATTTAATTGAGATGTGGTAGTGTAATTATACGATAATGCCACATATTTATAGGAGTGCTTTTCATCTTTAAAGTATTTTACAAACATTAATTGATTAACAGGGATGAATGTAAATACTTTCACAGGATAGATTCCCCAGGAATTGGCAGCTGACTAACCTAATACCTTCCTGCAGGAACATGTACCTTTTACTCAGCAAACTCAAATCCAAGCGAGCTTTCATAAGCCCATGATGGGAATGAGTGGCCCTTATGTGCAGAATAATGTCACTCCTTTCTCTCTTATTCGTAGGAATGTCATATTCTGTCCTGAATTTGTGGATAAAAAAACTTTCTCTCAGCTCTTGCTCCAGTACAAGGCAGGCAGCAAGGGCCCCAAAATACTTCCCAAATAGGAGGCAATTCCTCAAAGTCAGATATTCTGGAAGAGAAAGTCAAGATGCCACTGGCATCTGGGCTAAAGGTTTACAACTTAACTGCACTTCATCTACTCTTTTATGAAAGGCCTTCGGTGAATATCATGGTGTCACTGAAACTGAAGACACTTTTGACAGTGATTTAACAGAGATTGGGTTCATGGTAAACGGGCGTCATTTATGCCCATTACTCTGTCTACAAAATTATTTCAGAAGCTGCTCCATTATGCTTTATAGGCACTATTCTTTTTAGTACAGACAGCTAGGGCTTACAATAAGTGAAACACAGAAACCAAATTCTGATTGCTAGTGGACTTGTTGTTCCCATGCATGTTCCCATGTGCGACTGAACTGTTCTTGCACATAGCTTGGCTCAATCAATGTCTTTTTGTCTTCCAAGATCCTCTGGGCTTCCCATCGCAAAGTCTGCCGTTTGCCCTTACCTCCTCTCTTCCAGCCCCATTATTTATTTCAAATCTTTAGCTACAAATTTAGACTATGGAGATTAGGAAGAGTTTTGTTCAGCTGATTTTCATTTAGACAGTGTGCACAAGTATGTGCATACACAAGCACAGAGCCATATGCAAGTCCAGCCTGCCTATGGCTCTGAGCACTTCTTGCTACAGATTTTCACCTTAACGAAGCAATCCATCTGATGGTAATATGCACAGCTTGAGAAAAATAGTTTTCCATTTACAAGTGTCAGAGACTACATTGCTAACATGTGTTTAATCTAAAATGTCCTTAGGATGATACATATGAATGAGAGACCATTTGCATTCTTTGGAAAATGTTCTGATTTCATGCCTCATGTAGTCCATATTTATTACAATTGCCTAAGTCAGGAAAGGACTTTTGCTTATGTTACATAAGCTTCTGAAACATTTGCGAGAAGATCAAAAGTCATTAATGGCTAGTTGTAGCAGTTCTAGACATTTATTCTGATGTCTAATTTGCCCCTGTATCAAACAGTACATTAAACAATTTAGTCATACCATAAACAGTTGTTCTTTCTGTGTTTGAGGTGTGGAAAATAAAAATCACTACTGCAGAGCTAAAAACAGTAGAATAAACAGCAATTCAGATAAGTGGTATTTTCTTGTGTTGCCTAGTTACCAGAGAAAACTTAACTGTATTTGTATCTCAACAGTATTTGCCATGTTAAATAACAACAGATTGTTCTATTTTGCTTCTTATGTGCCTTTTTATCAGGTGTACCGGAATACTTAAAAAAAAAACAAGTTTCTTTAGCAGGAGTACTTACTTCCTTATCAGTACATGCTAACGCTTATTCTTTTTGTTCTGAAGAAAGGGACAAATCCCTTCAGTTTTAATTCCTTTTTCTAGGAAGGAACAAGCAGCCAATTTTTAATTTTCCAATCAAATTATTTTTTGATGGAAGCATTAAGGTTTAATGTGCAAAAGGAAACTGAAATGCATTCTGTAGCACAGCAGTGACCAAAGCTTGTCCAACCAAGCACGGTTCTGGCAATTTATCAGCAGTCAAAAGTCTGGGCTTAATGTACTTTAAATTACGAGTGCAGCATCCTCATCTGTGTCACTGAGACAAGATCCATATGAGGACAGATCTCACTGGGGAATATTCCATGGTAAGAGATGTTAAAAGATTTATTTCCAGAATATACTTCCATTACAAGATAAAAATCAAAACCTAACTTCTTATGTTTGATTTTCCCTTGCAGTATTTAAGATACTTAAGATTCCCTAAGTATTTAAGAGAAATATCTCCTTTACTTCCTTTACTTTAAAACAAAGAAAAACACTTTATGAGCATAAACAAAATTATTACATCTGTTTCATTATGACCTATAAAGCAGTTCCCAGCACCTTCCGTGACTGGGTGATCCTTCCCAAATGGCCACAAGTCATATTAAAGCAGTATTTTATAGTCAACTAAATTTTTATGGCCATTTGAATTTAGCTGCTGTCTGAATTCCCCAAATGTAACCAGTCTTTCCCAGCACTTTCCTTCCATTCCCCGACATGGCCAAACTGCAGACCTCCAGTATGTGAACGGCTGGTGCGGGAGATGGTAGGACCAGGTAGGAATAGGTACGGGTTTAACGAGGAGAAGGCAGGGTGGTCTAAAGAAATCCCTGGTGCCCCCTGATCTCCTACTAACCCCCCCTCACTTGCAGAGCATGGCTGCTCAGCCCAACTGCTCAGGCTATGGTTTGATTCAATCCTGCGTGAGGCAAAGGCCCCCTTCAGGAAACAAATCTCCTTACACTGGAAGAGAGGTGCAGCACGCATTCTTGCATTGAATTTCATGGATGCTAAGTTGTCCCATGCTAGCACCTCTCTGGCTTCACAGTATTTTACTGTCCTTTCCTTTTCTCTGCACCCTGCAGATTCAGGTGAGATGAGCAGCAAACCCTCCGCCTGTGCACACAGCGAGGTGATACCCCCACACCATCCATGCCACCTGCTGCCAGAGGGGACAGAAGTACCCCTGCAAGTTTGTAATTTACTTTAATAATTTTCAGGTTTCTGTTTTCAAAACTGGAGTATTCCCAGTATGCGCTTGCCTCCCAGGGCTCCCCGTCAGCCCGACAGCTCTGCGACATCCCCATCGATCTGCAACTCCCTATGCTGCCAGGCTGTCTCTGCCATGTCTGTGGTGCTCATCCTTGCATCCGCTTTCGCCTCTGTAGCATCAGGGCCCAGGAGCGGATGGAGCTATGTGGCCATGGACCCATTGGGCAGGCAGCTGACGGTGTCACCGCTGGTGACAGGGATGGCTTAACCTTGTCATGGGATGTAATATAGTCATTAGCTGCAGCTCTGCAAGATGCTGCCCCAAACCTCTCAGGAGCAAACATTAGCACATTTTCTGCACCATCAGCTATGGGCTAGAATTGAAAAGGAGAATCAAGAAGTGAAATGAAAAAAATATTCATAGTGTGCTGCAACCGTCAATAGCTTCGTATCTCAGAGTTTCTTCAGCCAGACATTGCCACTGGTGCTGCGCAATAGCTGCTTTTCCTGCTTCAATCATGGGACAAAGCCATTTAGACACGTTCAGCAGCACAACTAAAAAGTCTTATGGTGCTCTCATTTCCTGTCTGGCACTGCACACCTGCGTGCTCTTTAACCACAGTCACTGCTTCATCGAAAGCTGATGAAATCGCTTTGGGCCTTAGAGGTCCCTTGCTTTCCACCTGTGGGGAACACTGGATTTTCTTATGTATCGCCAAGGCTGCAGCCCTGGAAATGATGCCTGCGTGAGACCAGACTCCTGAGAGCAAGCAGCTTCCTGAGAGAGCAGAGATCTGCCATGCTCTGTACCTCTGAGAAGCTGCGGGCTTTCCTGCCATGTTGGAAGGGTCCATATGGACTTTGTGAACCAATAACACTCAACTGAAACTGCTAGGGAAACATCTCTATTGATAAACGCCAGGGTACTCCAAAGAGTTTATTCAAATCCCTATTCTTCTATGGTCTGCTGTGTGACTGTCTCCTTTTGTTTTTTTTTTTCCCCACAGCCTTACACCCTTCCAGGGCTGCCCAAGTGGAGGGCTGTCTCTGTTCTCCGAAGAAGAGTTGAGATCCCCAACCAACAGTGGTTTACACTGAACTTCTTTCTCCTCTTGTCCTCCCTCCTTCCTCACATCATATTTTCATTCACTTCCAAGCCTGTCTGCCTGTTAGTCACCTGAAAGCACCCTGGGAACTGAATCCTGGTTTGCCTCTGTGTCTCAGTCTGGATATCAAGAAGAATCAGGGAGCAGAAAAACAGAGAATCCCCCAGGGAGCTTCAGGCATTCCCTGGAAAGGCAATTAGTCATGGCCAAGGATCTGTATCACGCAACTGTCACAGGAATATAATCATTATCATAGACATCCTCACTTCACCAGCCCCTGGGGCTGCAGCAGGAGCTGAATTGTTTCCCTGTTCCTTCCCAGCTATGACAGATTTACGATGATAGCCTTTGGAAATTATCTGGAGACCCCCACGCTGTGAGACTGGCAAGGAAGATGCACCTGTCTCCCCACCACCTATTTGACTATACTTGAAGAAAGGACCACTTGTAGTGTTAAGAAGTGGGCACAACTGGAGAACACTGCCTCTGGCTTCTTCTCAGCTTGGGGTACAAGGTGTATTTCCCAGCTTTCTGAAGAAGCAGCTGGGCAGCATCCCGTCACCACATAAGGATGAGACCAGGATAAGGCATGAAGAACCCTTTGCCTTCCTTACCCTGTATTAGTTTCCACAGGAGCAAAGTCTACAACAGCGCACTGTGAAAACCAGGGTCCCATCACTGGAGACCCTGCAGACTAGGAACAGGTTCTTTTCCTGGGTACCAATGTTTATTATTCACACTGCACATTGGGAAATGCTCAGGTCCCTCTGGAGGATCTAAGTCTCTCCCAGAATCCATCTCTCAGAACATTTCCAGAGGGACATGGGCTATTTATTGAACTGAACAGTCCACAGGGGAGCAACATGGAGGTGGATCACCAGAGCAGCTAGTGGAGTAAGTACCCTTAAGCATTCCTGTGCCAGTTCATGGCCAGCTTTGTTAGAGAGCCCTTCAGTGGTGAGCTTGCAAACTCATGGTCAAACTCACAATCTGGAAGAGGGAACACCTTTGCTCCATTATTCACAAGGACCCATATTGTTTGTTGCTTTCTCTGATGTATTTGAAAAATCAGGTAGATGAATCTGCCTGCAGAATACACAACTTTCCACTGTCAACCTCCACAGAACAAGAGCAGGCAGTTGTGATTCCCTTGGTCCAGGAAAGGAAAAAATTGCATTTTTAAAGCAGAGGAGGTACCTGCAGTTTCTTTTGTGAAAGTCAAGAGAAGCAGCAGTAGTACAAATACTAGAGAATCAGAACGGCTAGGGTAGAGACTATATTTTATCCTCATAGACAAAATATAATACGTTTCCTTTCATATACAAATCTTTCCTTCATGACTACCGGTGTGTGGCAGGATGAATCTGGGTTGTGTCACTCTGGAGGCCCAGCACATAATCTCACGCTGTGAAACAGCAGGAGCTAGCTGCCTCCACTAACCAGTAAAAATGAACTATTTCCAACCTTCCCCTTCCTCCCTCCAAAAAATCTTCCAAATCACTTATAAGAGCTTTTATAGGACCTTCCTGCTCTTTCGAGCTCAGATAAACCACACAACTGAGAATTCTGTTTGGAAATATCTACGCTGTAAGTAAGTTTTTATTCATCCTATTTATACAGCAGCCTATGCTTCATCTTTTCCTTTTCAAGTACTCTGGAAAAGCTATTAGCTAATCCTCCAATATAAAACTGCTAATAAGTTGAATGCTCATTGTTTGGATGGAGCGATCTATAAGCATTCAGGAAGCAATGTGGATTAGTCACTCATTAAGATATGGACAGACAGTGCTCGGGTGATCTTTATGTGATATTCAAATGGTTGTCAGCGTTATTTAATAGGAATTCAGGCTGTCTTCCTGTTGGTGCTTATAAGTGGTCCTGACTAATGGAGAATGTGCTTTAAATGTTGCCTGCTTGAAGAATTTTATGTAAGAT
This sequence comes from Tetrax tetrax, assembly GCA_009806455.1. Classification (NCBI taxonomy): domain Eukaryota; kingdom Metazoa; phylum Chordata; class Aves; order Otidiformes; family Otididae; genus Tetrax; species Tetrax tetrax. Next base: position 385,275 of record WHYT01016953.1, read on the forward strand.
TCAATTCAAAACCAAATTTGCCAGCTAATAGTATTAGTAGTGCTGAACAGCATTGCACAAAGAAATGGTCCTGAATATCAAGCTGAAGACCGCACCATGCACTGTATCTGCATGCTTTGCGAATGTACTATTCAAAAGCCTTTGGAGTAAATTTTCTGGATTGGGTTTTCCCTAGGGGAAAAGCTCTAAGGCAAATGGCAGCATTTTCATTTCAGACTTTAATCAATTCCCACAGGGCAAATTCGAAGCACACCAGTGAGAAAAAGACTCTAAGGAATCTAGTGGGAATTTTGCCAACTTACAGACCCCCCAGTTTGCCCCCTTATCAATATATTATAGAAAAAGATGAAGGAATATAAGAGGTGACATGTTGGCAGGAACACACAAACCAAAGGAGAAAATAACATGAGCTAGCAAGACAGTAATTACATTCAGAACCTGAAAGCAAACTGTGGTCATTAGAGACCTACAGATTTTAGTGTAACTGTAATTCTCAATTCCAATATTAGTTCCATCTTAAAATACAGCTCAAAACCCAAGAAGCACTGAAGGATAGTAAAATGACTATGAGAACAAATGCTTTAAGGAATAGCTTGTATCAAAGCGCATGAATTTATAACAAATGCTGAGACTGACTGTGAATTCAACAGCCATTTTGTTTGTAAAGTTATTCAGAAAAGAAGGCAGAGATAACGTGGACATGCAACAAAAATGAAGAAAGATTTTTTTTGCTGTGGCAGGAATTCCCTGGAAAAACAGGAGAAAAGAGACCTGACCACATCAATCTCTTATATACTATTTTGAGAAGGACAACCTAAGGGGTAGATGAACACAATGGCTATTGAAAGAGGCAGGACAAAATAGTTGGGGTGTCAGAGCCTTATAAATGTATTATGTGTTATCTACTAGCTCAGAAAAGATTTGTTGATGTGCAGCAGGAGCAACTCCAATGAAAAGTCTATTTAAGAAAAAAATTGCTTAAAAAAAATCTGTATGATCTGGATGAGTTAATCTACATGGGCAGTTACCTCTATTTAACTGAAAATATTACTTTAAAATGGTAGATTTAAGCACTTAAACTCTTGACTTACAGGTGGCTTGCTTTGGCTTAGGATTGATTAAGAACCAGTTTAAGGTAAACTGAAATCAGCCAGTACCACTGAATTAATCTCCACCTGAAGGTTTGAAAAAATTCAGCTAAGGTTTGGCCTATAAACATTTTTAAAATACTATTTTTAGTTGGGTGTAAGATCAGTAAAGTTTTGCAACACAAAACACAATCATATTTGCATACAGATGCATATCCCCCTGCAGCATAGGCATCTTATTCCAGTAGAGAAGGATATAACATCTGATAAAAGGCTTTTAAAACTTGGGAGATCATACTGTTGAAATACTACAAACATGAATAAATGAACACCAAATCTGTCTGCAGGTAGGTCCCAAACTGTTGCATGTATACAAATAAACAAAGAGAAAGACTTAAAGTATCAAGTCTGAATTTATTGCCAGCGTAAAAAGCAGTATAATTAGGAGCCTGATGTAGCACAAGAGTGCTTTCAAGAGGGTAAAACTGGACAAAAGATTGCCAGGAGCTATAAGGCCATCTGCTCCTCACAAGGGTGAGGGGGCAAATGCCAGGGCTGGAAGGCTCATTTGGGACTTGTGTAGGGAACACTTGCTCCCCACAAAGCATCTGGCACTATCCCTGTGCACCAGGGCAGGAAATATTCCCCAGTGCTGGTTCCCCTAAACACACTGCAGGTTAAAAGAGCTCTGAAGGGTATCTCCAAACTTTCTCCATACTTTGACTGTGGTATGTCCATTGAGACTGGTAAACGTAGGTAAACTGTTCCATTACAATCTTAATCATAGAATCACAGAATGGCTGAGGTTGGAAGGGGCCTCTGGAGGTCATCTGGTCCAACCCCCTTGCTCAAGTAGAGGCATCACCTAGAGCCAGTTGCCCAGAAGTATGTCCAGACAGCTTTTGAATATTTCCAAGGATGGAGACTCCACAACCTCCCTGAACAACCTCTGCCAGTGCTCAGTCACCCTGAGAGTCAAAGAGTGTTTCCTAATGTTCAGAGGAAACATCCTGTGTTTCAGTTTGTGCCCACTGCCTCTGATGCTGCCACCAGACACCGCTGAGAAGACCCTGGCTCCATCCTCTTTGCACCATCCTTTCAGATATGTAGGATCCTCCCTGAGCCATCCGTTCTCCAGGTTGAACAGCTCTCTCATCCTTTCCTCAAAAGAGGGTTGCTCCAGTCCTTTCATCATCTTTGTGGCCCTTCACTGGATTCTCTCCTGTAGCTCTACATCTTTCTTGCACCTCACAGCCCAGAGCAGGACTCCAGGTACGGCCTCACCAGTGCTGAGTAGAGGGGCAGGATTACCTGCCTCAACCTGCCAGCAACACTCCTCCTAAGGGAGCCCAGGACACCATCAGCCTTCATTGCTGCAAGGGCACATTGCTGGCTTATGTTCAATTTGGTGTCCACCAGGATCCCCAGGTCCTTTTCTGCCAAGCTGCTTCCCAGACAGGTGGCCCCCAGTGTATTCTGCTGCATGGGGTTGTTCCTTCCCAGGTGCAGGATTCTGTACTGTCCTTGTAGAACTCCATGAGGTTCCTGTCAGCCCATTTCTCAGCCTGTCAAGGTCCCTCTGGATGGCAGCACAACCCTCTGGCTTATCAGCCATTCCTCCCATGTTTGCGACATTAGCAAACTTGCTGAGGGTACGCTCTGCCCCATCATCTAGATCATGGATGTAACATCTCTCAAGATGTTAAACAGGATCAGAGTTAGCGTTGATTGAACCCTGGGCTACACTGCTTAGTTACTGGCCTCCAACTAGACTTCATGCCACTGTCACAAACCTCTGAGCTCAGTGGTTCAGCCAGTTCTTAATTCACCACACTGACTGCTTCTCCAGGCCATACTTCATCAGCTTCTCTATGAGGATCCTACAGGAGACATCAAAAGCCCTGCTGAAGACTAGGCAGAAAATATCCACTGCTCGCCCCTCACCTACTAGGCCAGTCATTTCATTGTGGAAGGCTAATACTAAAACTAAGAGGAGATCAGTATGGCAGAACTTACTGTCAGGTTTATAGGTACAGTGCTGGTGAAAAACATGAAAGTTTACAAGTAACTTAAATATAAAAAGATACAATTCTAACATCTGTATAGCAAGCAGAAAGCTCTTTCACTACCCATCCCTGCCACCAAAAATCCCTCAGACATATGGCAAATGCCAGAGCTGGAATTCCTTGTTCAGACTGATACCCCATCTCCAAAATGCCACCTGCTACAAGCCTGATTCTTGGCCTAGACTTTACAGATTATAAATTCTTCAAGGAATATATGATACATGTCTTTTTAGCTCTTTGCAAAGTGAATAAAAATGCTCTCAAGTGCAACTGAAGTTATACATAATGCTAATAATGCTACTGTTAATAATAATTATTATTATAAGGCTGTTTGGCATTATTTGCTTAAATTGAAAACTATTTATATTAATCCAGACAGCAAAATGCATGAACTTCCTTTAATCTTTGGAAAACATTAAGAAATTCAATATTTTTGGCTAATTATGGCTGCAATTCATGGGGCCTGCATGCCTGCCATGTTAGCTGGGTAAAATACCAATGTCCCCGTTATATTTCCTTCCTCTGTGAATCGCAATCACTCAAGTGCAGAACTGGGTTTTCCACGTGTGTGGTACTCTAAGGAGTATTTGAGGTGAAGGTGGAAAGGGATGTAAGTGTGCCTGATAAAGGTAAGAAAAACTACGAACTGCTCTTCTCAGCTTTTTGAGAGCATAATTAAGAACTTGCTCTCTCTGCTGGTATAGCTGAGATCAGAAGATAAAAGAGGTTGAGGAAGCAGGAAAAAGTAATTTTTGCAGGTTTTTTTTTTTTCTATGGAGAATATTATAAAGAGTAGCTTTCCCTTTTTAGGCTTGGCAGTATCCTTTCTAACAGCAATCTGTCTGGTTGCTACTGGCTCCCAGGCCACACATATGCCCTCAGTTTTCAGAGGAAATTCAGAAAAAGGGAATATAACTGAGAAGACTGCTTCTGTACACAGACATGTGCACATACAGGACGGGTAAAGCAATACATGGATAAACTGAACAGCTCCTTCTGGGTGCTCAAAAGAAAACGAGGGACTCATGATAGGTTAAAAGGATGGAAGACTACGCAGATGGCTTCCTCACACCTACAGCCACAGTTGGTCCCTATGTGTCCCTTGGCACTTGCACCATATTCCTGGAATTTTCAGCCTTCCACACTTTGCTGGGAAATAAATTGTTTAGGTCTAGGAGGGATTACTACAGCTAGCTCTACCAAAGACCTATGTATTAGTGTTCAAAGATGCATATCATTTCCTACAGCTAGAGGCAGTCATTTAGATTTGGCAGATGTTATTTTATTTGTTCAGGCTGAAAGGTCACTATAATTCTGCCAGCTTTATTTTCCATATTTAAAATGTCACCCCAAACAGGTAGCTAAGGTAACGCATTTGCTTTCTACATATCTTCTACCATTTTCCATGTCAGAGAAGGTCTTTTATGTCTTAGGAATGCTAATTAAGTTTGAGAACTGGTCTTTGAAAAAACCACTCAAAGGAAGTGAAGCACCTTTTTAAGATGATTGTCTCAGTTCCAAGGGTGTTAGATACTATTGTTTTTCTAAGGGCTTAGACATGTTTGTTTCTAGCAGCATTTCTTTGCCCTCTGAAAGCATCTCTTCATGCAAGAAGACACTTATAATGATCTGAAACGTTTCCTGCTACTGTACTCCACTTCTGTGCTCACATTTGCTTGTGTCTACAATTTGCACCTACAGAGATACATGACAAATTTGACCCCATGTTTTGAAGGCCATTTCAAAAAAAGCAATTAAAGCCATGGCTATATGGAACCTACATTGATCTATCTGTTGACACCCACCCTCCACAAATTCTGGCTGTGCAAACCCACTCCCTCCTTCGTGCCGCTCCAGCAAATGGCTGAATCTGTTCCGAGCTGTTTCAACATGTCATGCAGGTCAAGAACTTCTCCTGTTTTTCTCTATTTAATTTTGGTTAGTTTTCTGTCATCTCAGCATGCTCAAATGACTCCATGAGGATCACAGAGCACCAGAACCACAGGGAAAGGCAAGACAATAGGAAGCCATGGGCAGACAAAGGCAGGAGGAAGGTGGGGCCACATCATGCAGCACTTGGAGGGAGTCCCACTGCCATGGCAAGGCAGCCTCATTTATTGGAAAGACCTTGGTGGCTCCAAGGATGCAGTTTTGCCTTGACGTATTTCCCCAGGGAATACTTTGATTCTTTTTCTAATTAGAAACCCCCTACCTTTTACTGACATTTGAAATGCAGATGTCTAAATGCATTTCTACTGGCATGCTGGTCAAATATGGCTAACTGTACTCCAGAGAATCCTGTCTGCTTATTAACTAACTTGTATCAGGCGCAATGGCAATAAAAATCTTTCTGTGTGCTGCTTAATTCAATGCACTGCAATTTATTTATTTTTTTTTAAATTGAAGAGTTAAAGCTCTTGTTTTGTATTACAGATTACTTGAAAGGAAGAGAAAAACGTTCTGGTATTGAGATATATTTCTGAAAGGTTTTCTTCATACATTCTGTTTTTCCATCTTGTCCTTGTCAAGACGGACATGAAAGCAAAAAGACCAGAAAGAATCTCTACAGAAGAATACTGATTTTCCATGTAACATCCGTTAATGATCAATGCTGTCTCTAAGGACCTATGATTCTTTCTTCCTTACTGTTGTGCATGTTCTAAACCAAACTGCAGACTGGCATGATATACTTGTGAAGCACTGAAACCTTAGGTCAAGATAAAGACCATCATTCACTCTTTTAATTTGCTTTTGAAATTAAGTTTGTAAAAGTCTGCAGAAAACCTGTTCCTGTGCCAAGGGTTTCCTTTTGTACTGACTATTTAAGTATTTTTACAAATGTGTTTTAATCTTTTTTTTCTTTCCTTCCTGACTGCATGGTTTGAACATACAAGTCAATGTGACCTTACAACTTGCTAGGGGAAAATTAGTTGCAGAGAGAAAGATGGCATCCAAAGAAAAGGACACTGACAAAGAATCAGTGGGTTTTCTGCAAAATATATTTACTGTTTCTTGGCAGTCTCTGCCCTCAACTCCCACCTTTGCTTTAATAGCATCTGCTGTGATTTTCTTATCTTGCATTGAGTGTTCCAACCAGAATTTCATTATTTCATAAGTGCAATCCATTCACTAATGTGTATCTTATTAAACTTGGCTCCAGATTACCTTAAGTTAGAAGCACATTACAGCTCCATCTTCACAGAACGCTGAAACTTCCCATTTCCCAGAAAGCACTGGCAGAGGCCCAACTCTTAGTGAATTAAAGGACCGAGACCTCTAGCTTGACCTCCTTCAAATATTGGGTCAAATCAATAAAACAGAACAGGCTGAGGATTTTATATACATACATACACATATATGTCTGCAGACACATGTATGTACTCACACACTATACCATACTATTATACGTCTGTCAGACACTCCAGAGGAGTCTGCATGCTTGTGACCAAACCGTTTTTCCCAGATATAGACTGAGATTCAACAAAACACTGCTAGGGAAATGAAGGCAAAGAACTGAGACAACGTTGACAGAAGCTCTCCCAGTTAAACACACCAAAATGATAAATTCAGGAAGTTCCTAGCCAAAGGCTAAGAACAAGCCACAGATTTCTTCTCATGTCAGCCCATCTTGTGGGATGCAGTTCCCCCTACGGTCCCCAGGCTTGTGCGCTGCTTCCCTGGGCTGAATGGCATCCATGGTACCTTCTCCATGCTACAATCCCCTGTTCAGCTGTACATATGCCAGCTACACATCATTCCCCAACAGGGATGAACCTGGTGCTTAGCATTAGGTTGCCACAGCGAAGCTTAGGCCACTTTATCTAAAAGAAGAGCAGATTAAAAAAGAAGTGAACCTGGTCTTTCCAATTCAAAATGAAAATCAAACAAATAAGCAAATAAAGAAAAAAAAATCCCCTGAATGAGACAGTCCAAATCCCTTCATTTATCTGGCTTTCAACATTGTTTTCTCACACTCCTTGACTTCAGTATATCAAGTAGGCCTGGAAGTTGATGAAATGAATTTCAGCAGTCTGAGAATGTGGCCTATATTTGCAACGAGTGGACCTTAACTAGGCACAGAGAGTGCCAGAAGTCATAAAGAAGACTGATCCTCTTGAGAGCTCCAAATTAATTTTAATGAACTGAGGAATTTAACTAAGCTCCTGTTAAGCTTCTCATATTTGAAACTGTTGTTTCAAGGCAAACCTGTGGGGTTTCATCCATCTCTGCCTTCTTGGCTTGATTTGAATGCTACCTTGGTGATGAAGGGAAACAGCGTCACCTCTGTGCCTGGCAAGGTCACCGAGCAGATTCTCCTGGAAACAATGCTAAGGCACATGGAGAGCAAGGAGGTGGTTGGTGATAGCCAACGTGGCTTCACCAAGGGCAGATCGTGCCTGACCAATTTGGTGGCCTTCCATGATGGGGTGACAGCATCGGTGGACAAGGGAAGAGCAACGGATATCATCTACCTGGACTTGTGCAAAGCTTTTGACACTGTACCGCACAACATCCTTCTCTCTAAACTAGAGAGGCATGGGTTCGATGGATGGACCACTCGGTGGATAAGGAGTTGGCTGGATGGCCACACTCAGAGAGTGGTGGTCAACGGCTCGATGTCCAAGTGGAGTGGCGTCCCTCAGGGGTCCTTGTTGGGCCCAGCCCTGTTCAACATCTTTGTCAGCGACATGGACAGTGGGATAGAGTGCGCCCTCAGCAAGTTCAGCAATGACACCAAGCTGTGTGGTGCCGTCAACATGCTGGAAGGGAGGGATGCCATCCAGAGGGACCTTGATAGGCTGGAGAGGTGGGCCCATGCCAACCTCATGAAGTTCAGCCAGACTAAGTCCAAGGTCCTGCACCTGGGTCGTGGCAATCCCAGACACAAATACAGACTGGGCGGAGAATGGATTGAGAGCAGCCCTGAGGAGAAGGACTTGGGAGTGCTGGTGGACGAGAGGCTCAACATGAGTGGGCAATGCGCCCTTGCAGCCTGGAAGGCCAACCGCATTCTGGGCTGCATCAAGAGGAGCGTGGGCAGCAGGTCGAGAGAGGTGATTCTCCCCCTCTACTCTGCCCTGGTGAGACCCCACCTGGAGTACTGTGTCCAGTTCTGGAGCCCCCAACATAAGGACATGGACCAGTTGGAGAGGGTCCAGAGGAGGGCCACAAAGATGATCAGAGGGCTGGAGCACCTTTCCTATGAGGACAGGCTCAGAGACTTGTGGCTGTTCAGCCTGGAGAAGAGGAGGCTCCGGGGAGACCTGATAGTGGTCTTCCTGAGAGTGGTAGTACCTCAAGGGGACCTACAGGAAAGATGGGGACAGGCTGTTCAGTAGGGCCTGTTGTGATAGGACAAGGGGTAATGGGTTTAAATTAGAAGGAGGTAGGTTTAGATTAGATATTAGAAAAAAAATTTTTACAATGAGAGTTGTAGAGCACTGGAACAGGTTGCCCAGAGAGGTGGTGGAAGCCCCATCCCTGGAAACATTCAAGGCCAGGCTGGATGAGGCTCTGAGCAACCTGATCTGGTTGGAGATGTCCCTGCTCCTTGCAGGGGGGTTGGAGTAGATGACCTTTGAAGGTCCCTTCCAACTCTAACCATTCTATGATTCTATGATTCTATATCAAGCAGGAGGGAGGAAATGTTCTAAATGATTAGCACCAAGAGTGAGGAAAATTTGGTCATAATCTCTTTCAGTATATCTCATATAAACTTGCAGAATCACATAAGTGGAGATAGGCTAACAACGTACTCAGTACAAAAGACAAGACACAGATCCACAAAACCAAGTTTGCACACAGAGTTGAATGCAACTGAATTTAGGCACCCACAGCAAAGATAGTGATGAAAATCTCGACTACTCCTCTGAAGAACAAATAAGCAGTGATATCCCCAGTTTCATTCATGAGGAGCGCCAGAATTATGGCAATGCCCACAGGTATCACCACACTGAATGACTTGGTGTCTCCTGCCTGCTCTTGTCCACATGGGATATACCAAAATTTACACGCGTATCACTCTGATATGGACCCAATCATGGCTATAAGCTCAGTCACTACTGCATACAAAGCACCCTTTGGTCCTCCGTTCTTGGTTGGGCTCCTTGGCCCAGTTACTTTTGGTGATCAAGAGCAGAGTGTGGTCTTACTGCAGGCTTTTCCTGTGGCCTTCTGGCTGAGTAACACCCAACAGATGTGAGACTGGGGCTTGACACCCCGTAGGCTGTGGGGAACGTGTAGGAAGTCTATACACTCCCTGCCCACCAGACTGCAGGCTGGCCCTCTGACAACTTCAAGACGATTACCAAGAACCAGCAACTGATTTTCAGTATCCAGTAGGTAACCAAAAGCAGATGAGATTTCACATACCTCCTCAGTATTTCCTCTTAAGTATCCTCCTGCATCGAAAGTAACAAGAAACAGGCTATTAATTCTAATGCAATATAGCAACTTTTTTTCCTTGCACATCTCTCATCATCTCTATATGGGAATGGTACTGTTCAGTAACATTCTAAGTATATTTGGAGGCTAATTAAATTAAGATCTGCAAAATGCTAACTCCCTGGGATGGTAGGTACTATATAAGTGAAAGAGATTATATTTAAGATGTCATGTTAAGAGAATTTTTTTTTTCCTTCAGAAGATTACCTCACAGAAATCCTCAATACGTTTTAAAGTTGAAATTTCATTACCAAGTTGTCTACGCCAGCCCATCCTCCCAAAACCCTCACTTCCCTCCCACTCTTCCCCCAAAACAGCAGCCATCTCACAGCATTTAGAATGGCAGAGGAGAAGCTGGCAGGTAAAAAGAGGAAATATTCAAAGTAAGCAACACGAAATGTTTATTTCTTTTTAGGGCTTAAAATGCTTCTCTGTCTCACACATACAAGATTACCTTATCCAAAAACACACATCTGAATGTAATTACAGAACACATATGTACATGTTTGATAGCTAAGTTTATGCCCACAAATAAAATTACATGTTAAATGAAGCAATATACTGTTTCAGTAGCAAAGAAGAAATTACCGGGGACTTTTACCACCTTGTTCCTCCATTTTAAACTCTTTAAAAGTCTCATTTTCTACTCTGTTAATTAATGAGTTAGCAGAGCACTGATTCCAGTTCTTCTAAAATGGCTAGATGCAAGTAAGGACCCTACCAATTCAATGTTGACCAGGAGAATAATTGCTTCAAAGGGGATGCTGGTTATAAATCAAAATTGCATGATTCCTCACACATTTCAGGAAATAATAGCACTGTGCTCGTTCCAAAAAAGTCATGGCAATCCCAGGTACTTCCTAATGAAGACTGCTACTGTCCATCTGTATCACATCAGGCACTATATTCTCCCTGGTCTCCTCTTTTACATCACAGTTTTCAACGGTTATTAAATGCATTCTGGCCAGTCATTTTTTTTTTTTTTAAATTAGCATCCCCCATAAGATGCAATATCCTCCTGAATTCCCAGAAGAACCATTGCAGCTGCACTTAATATTGAATTTGCACCAGAGAAATTCATTAGCTATGAATGGTATAAGACTTCCTTTATGCATATTCTCATTTCATTCACCCAAAACCACCATAGTCCTTGGCTGCAGCAAACAAATTTGGCCTCTTCCCAATAAAATCAATCGTAAATGCACACACTGAAAAAAAGTCCTATGTATTCAAAAAGTATTAGTTAGAGCCTTGACCTAGAGATTGTATCCTCCTGAATATCTTTTTAGGCCTTGGCAATGACTTATAGGTTGAAAAAACCTGTTTTTTACACACATATCACAATACTCTTCCCACTTATATTCTTAGCAAGATCTGGGAATATGAGACAGAACTGACATAATAGTTTTAGGCGGGATTACAGGTTACAATTCTAAAATCAGAGCTATTAAACATAGATATTAAACAGATTTCAAACATTTACATATTCCTCCCTCCAATGGTAATATGAATATAGAAGTAGTGGCAGCTGACCTGTTGTGGTTTTATATATATATAACATAGTAAATAACACTCTTTCTATATATACACATGCATGTACATATACACGCAAATACAAACACACACAAATATTCTCTGTGAGTTTTGCAATTTTGTGTTAATATTTGATGTTATGACATGGTCATCCAAAACAGGTAGCAAAACTAATATCATGCCCTTTAAAAGCCTTGTAAAATTGTAATCAATCACACCCTCTTTGAGATCCCAACAAACAGGAGAGAGCCTGAAAAATTAGTCTTGCAAAGCTTAAACTGAGCAGACAAGAGTAGACTGACTTGAGCACTGCAGCATTCATCAACTAAATCATTTGTCACTGCATGTCTTAAACATAATGAAATATTGAAAAATGACTTTTCCTTTTACAGCTTTTTCCCATAAGGAATGTAGCTACATGCAGTATAATTATAGTAGCATAACTATATACAGAAATTCTTCGGTCCTCCATTTTAAAGGATCCAAAAAATCCTGTAGCTCAAAGCCCTTCAAGAATGACTGTGCTTTAACAGAACCACTGAAAACAATTATCATGGTAATCTAGGACTCTTGATTGTTAAAATACAGCACCTGACACAAATGGGGATAGGATGATTCAACAGTTGATACTGTGCATTTTTGAGTGAACAGACTCAGAAAATATAGTTTCCTCTGTATATTAAAAAGGCTTATTTAAAACTTATTCATTATTTTGGACAGGCAAATCCCCACACTTTCCCCTGAATGTAGTATTTTCTTGCTTTAATTTTATTAAATCTTTTCTTGATATCACATGCAACAAAGGTACAGAACCAAGGATATCAAGGCTTTTCTAAAATGCATCACTCAGGAAAATTAAGAGAATTCAACTAGATACCTGTAATATGGAGTAGATTTGTCAGGAGTCTGAAGGAGCAATGTCCCCACAGTCCTTCCTTTTCCTCCTTAGCCTGGGTTTCTCCAGGCCATGTGAACCAGATCCAAACCGGGGCTGCACCCTAAAGTATACAGGGCATATACTGATGCCCTGTATGCCTAATGCCTTTCAGCAGTAAAGTAGTCTTAAATTGAAATCATTAGAAGCAACAGAAGCTCAATGTCTCTTTTAAATCATTTTTGATCAAATGTTTTTATTTGAAACATTTGGACATAGATATCTATATGCAAAGTAATAGGCCAAAAATTCTCACTCTCCTACTTTACAAAGACAAATCAGCAGCAGTTCCACCCATATCAATGCAATTGCACCAGTATTTGATCTATGCTTGCGTAAAGCAGGGTGAAAGTACAATTACATCCCAGATCCAAAACATCTCTCCAATTTTACACTTATTTTTACACTTCCGAATTATTTCTCATGAGCACAAGCTTGCCTTCTCTTCTTCATACTTACTGTATCACCAGGTCCTAAGATGACATTACTAAGCCCAAATTAAACAACAGTTCTATTTTTGGTGATCATTAGCATACATTCAGGAACATTGTATCTCAATGGGGAATCAATCTGTGAACTTTTAATGTATGTATTCGTAGTTTGTAACCACTATTAATACCCTGAATTTTCATTCAAATACGATTACAATGATGTGACTGCCTCATAATGCATCTGATTAGTTTTCCAGTCCACATAAATGTCTATTGCAGTCAATATGTTAGACAGATATAAAGAATTTAAATGGATCATTCAAAGGACCAACTTAAATTTTATATTTTTCAGTGCGTAACTGAAAAATTCAGCTATAAAGATAGTGGATTAAGGGCATTACTGGGATAGTGCTCCCTTGCGCTCCATGACCTCCTCGAAGCAATACATAGTCTGAAAATTCAGGTACCAGTAATAAAAATATTATTTGCACTAGTGTACCTCTATTTTGTTCTGTTATAATCCTGGAGCTTGCACACTTTACCTGCAAGCAAGAAAATACAATAAATGGATGTGTTTGGCAACTGCCTTCTCTATTTAAAATGTCAGGTTCACATGTTAAACTATTGCCATCAATTCTAAGGCAGTAGTTAAACTATTCTAGCTGGTAGGGTGGAAAAAAAAACATATCAGGGTCAATCTTCTATGTTTGATTTCAGGAAGAGCATGAGAAATCCTGCTATCCTGCTGTTTTTTGCACTTCTCCATGTCATGTATGCTTTTTTTGTGTGTTCAGATCTTACTGGCATCTGCACTTAGCTTTACAGTTCAGATTCACCAACCTATTAATCAAGTTCTTCAACTTTTTTCTAGATTCTGCTTTTCATATAGAATAGTTAGGTTTGGAAGGGACCTTTAAAGGTCTACTGTCCAACCCCCCTGCAAGGAGCTGGGACATCTCCAACCAGATCAGGTTGCTCAGAGCCTTATCCAACCTGGCCTTGAATGCAGCCAGGGATGGGGCATCCACCACCTCTCTGGGCAACCTGTGCCAGTGTTCCACCACCCTCATTGTAAACAATTTCTTCCTTATGTCTAATCTAAATCTGCCTCCTTCTAGTTTAAAACCATTACCCCTTGTCCTATCACAACAGGCCCTGCTAAAGAGTTTCTCTCCATCCCATCTTTCCTGTAGCCTCCCTTTAGGTATTGGAAGGCTGCTATAAGGTCCCCCTGGAGCCTTCTCTTCTCCAGGCTGAACAATCCCAACTCTCAGCCTGTTCTCATAGAAGAGGTGCTCCAGCCCTCTGATCATCTTCATGGCCCTCCTCTGGACTCTCTCTGACACTTCCACATCTTTCTTACATTGAGGGCTCCAGAGCTGGGTGCAGTACTCCAGGAGGCGTCTCACAAGAGCAGAGTAGAGGGGCAGAATCATCTCTGTTGACCTGCTGGCCACACTTCTTTTGATGTAGCCCAGGATGGGCAACATCAGTTGGCTTTCTTGGCTGCAAGCCCGCATTGTTGGCTCATGTTGAGCTTCTCATCCACCAGTATCCTCAAGTCCTTCTCCTCATGGTAATTGCAATCCATTCTCCATCCTGCCTGCATTTGTGCTTGGGATTGCCCTTTTTAGGTGCTTTTCCTTATAAAAAGTAATTTTAAAGATGCTCAGATAATTTTATTAGGTTGCTGGTGTTTTATTTTTTTTTTTGTCAGAACTTTCATTTGCCCTACATGTTCCAGATAGATAGAAAACTTGTATGAGAATAATTATAACTGAACCAAATTTTATTAAAATATTGTTTGTTCTGGAATTATGAGCATGGGTATTTCATTTCACTGATGTGCATTTTGATTTCTTGTTTCATTTCTTCGTATGATACAAATATTTAAACTGCTAGAGTGCCCAGCTGTTGCAAAGAGAACATTTACCAAGGACTGTCGTGCTGGTTAGACTGTCTAATCTGTCTACCCTGACCAGAATCCGGTGATAAGCCCTTGCTACTTCAAGGTAAAATCCACGCATGCAGGCAAGTCAGTTTTCTCGACTTGTGCTGAATCTTGAAGTTTGAAGAACTTTGCAAATAAACTTTAGAAGCTTCTCTGGTCACTAATGAGGACATCTTTTGCAAAAAAAAAAGTGAAGAACTCACACACTTGAGTGAGCTGGTACAATTTTCTCTTCCAAAACATATTATTTTCTACAAGTCTGTGATGAATTTCAACTGCCGCAAAGCTTCCAATTAAGTGCTGTATTTACCCAACCAACTAAATCTCACTACTGTTCCCTGTCTCAGAGTGCACCTTGACAGGGTTTTAGTCTTCATGTCATTGTGCCTTTGCTCAAAGTGAAAACACTCAGACTCACGTAGTAGCCTTCTGTAGAGCATTTCTGATCATCTTGACACATACTTGAGTGCAATAGACTGAAGACTTTTCTTTCCTGCTCCCTCTGGGACAGTAAGAGTGGGAGACAAATACTGAAGATCATTCCTTCAGTGAAGTTATTTAGAAACCCTTTAGAAACAAGTTTTGGTTTTTTTTTCAGGAGGAGAATATCAAAACCATATTGTGTGCATACTTAATTTTTCACATTTCTGGAACAAAAAGGCCCAGTTCTACTGGGCTTTCTATGCCAGCTTGTCTCTACAGACAGCTGCTCACACATTGTGACCTCTTACAGCTTTTCAGATTTCCTTTCAACTTTAAATCTCCACTGGTAAAACAAGTTTTTCAGCATCTTGAAGATAAGGAACTGGCTTTTAAGTTGACAGCTGCTTCCACTGTCTTTGCAATGTATACCAAGATGATCTCATTTGAGAAGCCATTATGATGTTTGTTATGGATTCAAGGTACGCTAATGTATTCATGCAGGGAAAAAAAATCCAAACACTACCTATTTGTTTCATTTTTCTTACATTGGTGTTGACTGTAGTTAAGTTAAAAAAGAAGACTGAGTTACACTGTCTTTTTTATTTGGGATTAATCTAATACTTGGTTATTCTCAAATCTTACCACATCTCATTTCACTCTTAGGTCATTAACACACACATGGATCATCAGTACTTATACAAGGCCTTGGATAAAGTGTGTAATTAGCCTACTTCAATACTAACCATAAACTACCTATAGCTTCTCTTTTTTTTCCCCTCAGCCAGTTTATAGTATATAATACTGTTTTATTTTGGGCCTGCCTACCCTAACTGCTTGATTTCCTTAAATACCTCTGACAAAACCGTGTCAAGATCTCAGGGTCATAGATGAATTTGTTCTTTTACCTGGAACAGCAGCATTGTGATGAAAGAGCTGGTTCCTAAGAAGCTTGGAAAGAGTCAGTGGGGTTTTGAAGGTGTCTGGGGAGGAAGGAAATCAGGGGAAGTTTGATTTGGGTTACAGGACACATGGATGCTAGGAAAGGCAACTGAAGTTTCAGGTAGTTACGTGAAAATCTTCTTTTGGCTCTTTCACAGAATGCTCCCTCCAAGTGCTCCTTGTGGCTTATCCCTCTAGTAATAGTCACCCTCCCCTTACTCAGAGAAACTGTCTGCATCTCTCTGCTGACTCCAGCTTGACATCGAAGGAGCCCTGTAACATTCTGTTGTGCAGCAGCCTGCAGCCACTGCCTTGTGCCTCACACAGCAGCTGGGAAGAGGAGCAGGAGCAAAACTGCAAAGGGAAACATCTTTTACTGGAACACTTGGTCTAGGCTGTCTCTTTAACACTGGCCAAATCATCTGCTGCTCTAAAAGGTCTCTTGTCCTAGACAGCCTCCTACTATAACAAACGCCAGATACAGCATCCTGTTAGAGACTTTTGGCAAAGTCTTTTCAAAAGTCTAGACAAAGAACTGACTGGAAAAATGCTTTCTTCTATTTTAGTGACAGATTTAAACTCCACGAGATTAGTAAGATTAGCTTTTTTTCTTCACAGAAGCCTGACACTAATTTGTGTCTATTGTATCATGCTTAGTTTAATGTTTTATGGGCTCTAGCTAGCATTTTTCAACTAATCTTCCTGATCCTAATTTAAGGTCATTGCTTTATGCTCTTCAGGCCATCCCTAATAATTTTTTTTAAGAGACATGTAGTATTTGTTATACTCGAGGGCTGAAGGTAAGTAATTGATCCTAGCATGAAGCCATATTTTTATCAGCAGCTCAGACACTTCCTTCTCAAACGTCTCTGTAATTCCTGCATGAACAGTGGCTAGGCTTACTACCTAATTTCAGTTTATTCTACTGCTCCATTCTTTTAACATCTCATCTCCCATTATGCCTAGTTCTCACTTGCAAAAACAAGCGTTACAGTAGGAGTATATGTATCATCATCTATGACAGGCACTAATGCAAAGTTGTAATCAAGCTGCTTTGAAATTACACTTCAGACCTGCCTTCCTCTGACTCAGAGCCTTGACTGCAGGAACTGAGGGAGAAAGACCTGCACTGTCTTCCCCTCTCCGCTGGATGCAGGCGACCATCCTTTGAAAACGTGGCCGCAGCTAAGGCAGGATGCTGGGCTTTAAGGCAGGAAGTGCAGATTACCTGGTAGAGCTGAGAAAACTCTCACTTTCCTGTTTTTTCCAACTTGTCTGTGTGCTTAGAGGTAAAGCACTTCTGACCAGATTTGAGGGGAGGAAGAAATAAAGGTCAGTCTGTGGACCAGTATCTCTTGAGAGGCAGTGAGCGTGGCAGAATCTGCCTCCCTATTTTCCACTGTCACAGCCTACTTCCCAGGAATGCCACAGCACTTTTGCAAAGCCCATACTGTTATGAGAATGCAGGACATCCGTGTTACACTCTCTTTGCATGACACTCTGTAATACTGGGAGATTTTTACCTTACATACAGGAATGCTGGAAAGAAAAGCACTTTGTAGCGGCTGGCGTAGCAGACACAGGCTGGCTTTTCCTCTGGTCTCTTCTGGACTATTACATCTATTACACGGTTGGCTGTGTCTGCAGGAACCAGGCTCAATGATCCATGAACTGTCATCCACTCCTGTGGGGAATAATTGGGGATAGCAGGAACAAAATCCCTGCTATTTTAGAGAATTTGGAATTCTTGTTCTCTGTTTCCCCTGCGTGCTGCAAGAGTTGCTGTGAATTCTTTAGCTTATCCCAAGCTTTCAGAGGTGTTAAAAGGTTTGCTGGGCTTGCAAACCTGTCTGGAACTCAGAGATATTGAAAAATAGTAACAGAATGGCTAGATGAAAGAACAAAGGGCTGCAAGCCAGAATCTATCCTTTGCCAGATGGTAATCTTAACAATACTTTGCATAAATATAGCATTAGGAATTTGTACTTTAGCCTCTGAAGTAGATACATATCATTAATACTGTTTTACAAATGGAGAAGCTGGGGATCGAAAAGGTACATTCAGTGGCCACATCACTAAACATATATGCGAGTAATGCCAAGAATTTTTACACACAGGATATGCAAAAAAGGTCTCAGTGGCTAAACTGAATTAATGGAGATCCTGGGAGTAAACCATGATGTTCAAAGAAAGCTCACTATGTCTCGGAGGCCATGCTATTAATCTGAGCTAAAGAAGATTTGTACAGCTGCTTTCAGATATTAGAGTTCGCTCCACGGCTTATGATAAAGGATGCTGTAACTCAGCCGACAGCTACAGCCAAACTGCACGGCAAAGCTCAGCACTGACACAGAAACCACGAGATCTGCTTCACCCAGTGAGCCTCAACAGGTCGGCAGATTTTTGTGAACATGTTCAGCTTGCAGACTGCATGGGCAGATACAAGCTTGTTTCTGCCCATGCTGGAAGCAGACATCAGCTTATTTTGCCTGTACTCCAAGGGAGAAAAAAGAGGCTGTGATCATATAAACTTGGGCTTTGTATTAAGCTAATAAACTCATCTTTTCTTAAATCTCATCATGCAGGTCTGAGCAAGGGACCTATATGGATGTATGATTTTCTCCCTCTGTAATTACGTGTTGACATCTGCCCTAAACCACAAGCAGCAAGCCTGTCTTCAGTCTATCTCTTCAGTAACCTCTCCATAGACTTCAGAGTTTTTTCCTTCTCATTTGGTAGTGAACATAATTTTGAAAGCATGCAGACCTATACCTTTAAAGCATTACTCAGTAAAACATCTTGCCCAGGACACTGCAAAATGTCTAAATCCAAACTGCTCCTCACTTTAGCTCCTTTATGCTCCATGTGATTTGTCCCTCGGCATTCAAGTACAATTTGATACAAAGGATACTTTAATAAGGATTTAGGGCACTGTTTCTGAACCAAAGGGTCACAAATGCAGAAGGACAGTGAAAAGAAATCAGGATGACACAAAGTACTGCAAATTTTATTATACTATAAAGCAGAGAGAATGCTGCTTTCCAATTCTACACGCATACCCTAGCCATTCAAGGTCAAATAATCTGTTAACCTCTCCAAACAGGCATATGAACATAAGCTTACATATCCTTCTTGTTACTATGGATATACTCTTTGTTCTTACATTTGCAGTAAGTGGAAAGAAATAAAAAAAAAATGATTAAGACTTTGCCAAGTTGAAAAGCTTAGGACTACTGTTCCAATTTATGTTTTAAGAAGAAAAAAAAAAGCCTGGAAATATTTAATCTGCAAACAGCTGCTGAAAATGGTGAGTTAATAGGAAAGACTTTTCTTTTCTTTGAAAAAAAATCAAGCTTAAGTAACAATACATAGAAATAATCACTTTTATACTTTGGAAAAAAGTAGCACAGAAATAGTGATGCTTTAAGTACTGCAGATATAAAAGCCTCAGTAAGTGCAGCTTAACTATGATATACTGCTATGTAACTCCTGTTTATGATAATAGGTCTCTCCGAAATACTTTACTGAGTACAGTGAGGAAGAAAAATATATGATATGAAACAAAGTAAGCAGAAATGCTTCTCACATGGTATGTACACCCAGTTGACCCCACGTCCACTCTGGAGTGCCTATATGTTCAGAAATGCTGCTTACAGAGAGACCTTCAGGGAGCCAACTGAAGATCATAAAACAAATATCATTTTGTTTCTATCACCAGTACTTCCAGTAAGCCAGCTATAAACTAGCTAAGTACCAATGAAGTACTGGGGTATCTTTAGAAACAGATCCATATCCTCCATACGAATGGGAAGCAGCAGCGGGAGCTTACTGCTGTGATATGAGAAACAGCGGTACTAAAAGCAAAGAGGTAAACTTCCCACCGTGTCACCCATCCATGTAAACAACTTTCTTTTACTGCTGAGTCACAGAGGAAATGGCTTGGGCGTGCAGTGGCAGAGTTGCTTTGCTGAACATAAACTACTTAAGGATTATACACGGAAAAATACAGCATCGTACAGAGTTTGGCATCTGTTTTTGCAGCTGTCACGCTAGCCCTGCAAGGGAGCATTCAGAGCTGCGAAAGAGGCCAAAGGGGACTATATTCCACATTATCACCACCAGGAAAACAGGGTGCCAAGTGGGTATTTAAGTCAAATTTATAAACCGACTTACTTTAGAACAGTGCTTCTATTTTTAACACGCAGGGATGAGCCAAGAAACACTGAAATCACGCATTACAGATTACAGAAAGATATGGTATTACCCTACATTTCTTCCCAGTGCTCTTAAATATTTGAGCTGGGACCCTACGCTTGGCTTTGGGGTACGTAAGTGCAGCTTCATTTAGAAAAAGAATAAAAAGGAAACTGCTTACAATTCAAAATAGGTGCTTTTTTTAAAAAAAAAGTATCATTCCCTGTCAGAGACTGCTTAGTAATTTATAAATTATTTTGGCAGACAGTAATGATTAAATGAGCTAGGTCTTCACTTAAATAAAATGAGCCATGCCTTTTAGTTCAACGTTTCACATTTTGCATTATGCAAATGTCATAAGAGAGTACTAAAATTATGTTCCTCTCTGCCCAAGACAAGGCAACACTTGACTCAAGCTCTCCAGGTATCTATTGGATAAATTTTAAAATTCCAGACTGCAGAAACCCAAGTGCTGCTTTTCTGAGGATTCCTTAATTTAGATACTTAATTTTTTTTTTAATTTCACATTTTCAGAAAAGAAGTGGAAATCACTAGATTTACACATAGATCACTTTTTTGGCTTCTGATTTAGAAATTGTCCACCACATTCACACAGCTGTATACAGAGCCATTAGTATCATTGATTTGGATCAGCCTTTGTTTAATGAGTTTCTCAAGATTTTAAACCATTTTAAACTAATTTACACTGTGGATTTTGGTTGTGGTATTCAATAAAACCAAAATATTTGTCTGTTAAAGTAAATAAAAGAAAAAAAAAAAACATATAAAATTACCATGTAACAGTGAATAGACCTGTGCAAAATTATCCCATTATTTGCCTCAACTTGCAAAGCTGTGATCATCCCTGCTATTTAGGATTTTGTCCAAAGTTCACCAAAATGCGTATGTGCCAAGCTGCAGCTTCCAGATCACTGGAAGGTGATCTTATTAAAACCGTGCAGAAATTAGCTAGCTTCCTGGTACCATCGGCCTGTGTTACTGCTTCTTGCTTACCACAGCTTCTGGAACATCAGGTTCAGCAAATCTTTCTTTCCCATAATAGAAAACTTTTTCACAGTGCAAGAGGACATCTTTCAGCATGGGCACAGACTCTTGTGACCTCCTCACACTGACAACACATGCCCAAAATAGCTATTTGGAAAAAACAGAGACCCGCTTTCCTCAGTCTGACTCTTAAACACCATGTTTCATTCATGTTGCTTCTTATACCAGGTTAAAATCCAGGGTTTGAGCCCTATCCTGGCTTCTGTTTAGGTTGTTAAGGCCCTAGCCCAGACCCTTGCTTTCTCAACCCTTTTTTTTAAAGGATGCCACTCTTCCAAGGTCATATTAAGGTCTTCCAAGCACATCAGCAAGGCAAAGGAGCTTGTTTTGGTCTTTATACTCTAAGAACAGCCTTGCCTGCAGCAATTCTATTTCAAGTATCCTCATTCCCAGGTCAGGACAGACTATTTTTGTTGTGAATTTTCCCTGCCTCCCTGTCGCACATATTTACCCTTGGACAACACCTAGTTCTCAACCCCACCAGTATTCATCTGCTGCTTCGCAAGTTGTCAAATGACTACTCAGGCGCTAAAAAACCCAACCAAGTCTCTCCAGAGTCTTAATTTAAGTGTTAGCAGGGACCTGAAAATTAGCAGCAACGTTCCTGCCTGCAGCTATGAAAAAATAGTGAGAACTGACACTTTAATGATTGCTAAGAAAGGCTGGATCGCAAGTTTTGCTAGTTGCTCTCCATGCCACCTTCACTGCCAACGCTGCGTAAGCACTGAGCCTACATTACTGCAATTTATCTCTTGAGAGTAGGAACCTGATCTACAGATGCAACTCTGGGCAGTAAATGCCCGTGTCCAGTAAGTCGGTGAGGCCCAGCAATCTGCTATTCCCCACATTGCTGGCTACAGTGGGGAAGGTTTTCTATGCTGCTGTTTTTGGGTGCATTAGTCCACAAAGTTCGTTCTTAGAAATTTCAGCCCAGTCGTAGTCTTCAGCACCTTCTGTTCGTAACTTTTACCTCCCCCATCCACCTGAAATACCCCTATAGGTTTTTCAAGCTGTTAATCCCTGCTCAGGCATTCATTTTTAGATCTCTGTTCCCAGTCTTTGAGAACTTATTGCGACTTTGATGCTGACTTAGCTGCTATATCCCATACAAACATAAATGGTGCTTGATCTGCTGAATGCTTTTAAATCAGTTGTGTGTGCTTTTCACTTTCAAATCATCTTCCCACTCATACTTGGTGTATAGGACTGCTGCCCTGCGAGGCTGACAGCTGGTTCACAATCCACAGACAGTGCATCTCAGCATTTCCCTTGATAAGGCTGACTTTGTGACCACCTGACAAACTTGGCTGCCAAAACCAAGACCAGAAATGCTTCAAGTGTCAAGTT
Organism: Tetrax tetrax; assembly: GCA_009806455.1. NCBI lineage: Eukaryota > Metazoa > Chordata > Aves > Otidiformes > Otididae > Tetrax > Tetrax tetrax. Next base: position 407,690 of record WHYT01016953.1, read on the forward strand.
TACTAATCTGCCAAGGGATCTAATATTCACACCCTTTTGCTATTTGCCTCGTCTGCTATTTGCCACCAGAACACCAGTCAAGGTCCACTCGCGTTATGCTCAAGGTGCAGTTGTGTGCCGGTCAGAAACTGTGTGACCCAGATCCTAACTCTATGCTGTCACCACTGAGTAGCATCGCTCTGCAGCACGTTCACCATGAAGGCTTTTCAGCTTGAGGACCAACACACCTCCAACTTCCTATTGTAATTTTCTTCCCCTGCTTTCTCCTTCCAGATCATCTCAAATCCCAGGATTCTTGATGATCAGTTCAGCTACGCCTAGTGGCACAGTAGTATCTTACCAGCAGACATGATGGGTCCCAATCTGCTACTGTGGTGAAAGCCTATCATTCAGATAACAGATTTTAATAGACTGCCTTACCTCTGGTTTCTCCTAAATTGCTGCTGGCCATGGACAATGCATAGCCAACTCCCACAGCTGGGCTATCAGGACAACCTGTGTCACCTACGTGGCCAGGTACACATTCTGATTAACTGCAAGGGGATGATCTGCTGGCCAGGGAGGTTCTAAACACACTGAACATTGCCAAAGGTTGTCATGGTTTGTTTTGGCCAGTTGCGCACATGCTAAAAATAAAATGACAGCAGTAGGCAGTGGGAGAAGCACTTAACTTCAGACAGAAATTTCTAGTGACAAGTATTAAAATCTCATGTCAAAAAATTTAATGCAGGATATCATAGGTCCAGCTGAACTCTAAGCCCAGGTGTGCTTTCCAGCCCCTGGCACTGGCTATGCACCTTGGCTGCATGTCAGCCCAAAGTTGAGGATGTGGGTGGGATGGGGACAGTCACTGTGTGCCCTGGCAGGTCACCATGTGACCAGGGCTAAGGCTGCAGGGCACAGCACTGAACACATCCCTCCAGCAGTTTAGGCACTGTGTGACAAAAAAAAAAAAAACAGAGTGCAGAAAGCAGTGAAAGCTGAAGAATTCCTATCTTCCATAAAAATAGCTTTCTCTACATGAACTTTGACATCTTTTAATTATGGTGCAAAGTTTTCAATAACAGAGAAAATAGTTGAGATATTGGAGGGATACTGGAGGGACAATAGATTTAGTGGAACGTGGGCAACTTTGGAGATAAAATGAGCAACAACTCTCAAAATATGAGGCATTGGAGAGGTATTGGAGTAAGTGCCTACAGCAGTTTATGAACAGATTCAGAGATGATGGTTCACAGTTCACCTATAAAACTGTAAACAGTTTTGAGAGAAAGATTAATTTCGCAGAACTTCTTGGAAATGTACTCTTCAGTTGTGATATTCTCCTAAAGCTTAAATGTATTTGCACTGTCTAATACAAATATATCAAAGGGGAAAAAAAGTCTTTTTACTGGAACGAGTAATCACTAGATAGTGTTTAGCAGTGCAATTCTCCCTTTAATTGTCTATTCCCCACTGCTGACTGTTTCAGTGATTCAAGAATAAATATCAAAGAATAAATAAAGTGGATGCAAGAGATTTCTTAATACATAATGACGAGGCTGCACTTTATAGATGAAATCTCAGACAATTCAATCGTTACATAACCAAGAGTCTCATGGCAATTCGGGAATTGCTGTAGATGCAGGCTGATTTCTCTCTCCTCTGCCTAGCCTCACCGCAGCTTAATCATATCCTATTTCTGACTTAAGTTACAGCACCTCACTGGCAACATAAGGGGATTGATAGTATCTTGAAGACAAAGGAAAACTTCCTCTCTGAAGTACTGCAAAACTGAGTCATGCATAGCAAGGCTTATCTTTAAAATACTTGAAGTCACTCATAATTTACACAGGAATTTCAAAGAACAAAATCATTACAGTGCTAAAGAAAATAAAACCTGCTGTCTTTCTCTTTGCATGGCACCCAGGAAGGCGATGTGATTTGGGGTATATGTACATCTTAGTCTGATGGCCTCCCTCTGCACATCCCACAGTGTCTGAACATAGTGAGCACAAAGGGATGGCCATAACTATGGGGGAGCACTGGCAACCTATTCTTACCATCCCTCCAGACTTGAACAAGGTGAAATTTACACTTAGACACACCAAGTGGTGGCAGGAGGACTTCTGCTTATGGTATGCCTTGTACCATTTGTATCTGCACCTTAATTCATATATCTAATGGACCCTACTTCCATCACACTTTAAATGTGGTGATATCATAATTTAAAAATAAACATTAGAATTTAGTATTCCATAAACGCCACTGATTACTCCTTAGCCTTGCTACAGACATATATTTTACGACCTGAAGACACCACTCTTCTCTCCTAGTTCAATCTCCTGAATAACAGTAGCTAAAAAGAACATTACCCAGCAACTACCTGAGATGCTTCCATTGTTTCCTCCAGGAACTGTTTTCCCCTGGTATGTAAGTACAGACACTGAACTCACATGGAACTCCGGTCCCATATGATTTTTACAAACAATAGTGTCACAGTCATTAACATGTGATTGATGGAAGGAACACAGCTCGTCCAGTGTGAGGAAACACAACAGCAGTGCAAACGGTGCAAGAACCCGAGATGCCTCCGTCATCCATGAAACTACATCCTGAAACCGCCCATCCTGAACAATAACCTCAAGAGCCAGTTTAGCACAGCAATGGCATCAAAGGTAGCATCCTCAGACCTGCACAGATACGACTGGAGAAGACACAGGCCACACAAATGGAGCTTTAAGAGGGCCCCGGTTGTTGATATGAACAGAAGATGCACAACAAAAGCCTTCTCTTAGTTTCTAACGATCACATACTTTGCTATTATTGCTCTAATTACACTCTTAATTTGATTTAAGTCCAAATGAAACCCTGAGCCACACTCTCATTAAAGAGCACTTGTATCCCTATACTCTTTAGGTAAACAGCTAATTTTAAATGGCTGGAAGATAAATTAATTGCATTAATTTTAATAACATTTCGTTTAGAAGTCTAGGAGAAACTAAATGAGACCAGTTAAATAGATAATGGTGTAAACATTTTCTTCATTCACTGATTTATTAGGGAGATTCAATGCAATTCAAGCAGCTCCCCTATTAGAAAGACCGCATGGCACAGACCATGATCGTGTCTGGCAACAAAACAGTAGGCTTTCCTGCTGCAACGACCTGGCTACAGGGCAGTGCCACGGGCACTGCGCGATGAGGTCTGATCATTACTGAGGCTGCTCTGGGTGGATTGGCTCATACATACCCAGCCCAGACCAATTAGACAAGAATAACAAGTTCATTGATGCTCCTTCCTTTTTTAATAATATTAATTTAAAATTTTAAATTCTTGATTGGCTTTTGTTACTCCCATTTAGAGCAGTAAATAAACCATATGTGACCACTGCCCACTTAAAACTGGATTTTAAGGTTAAAAATGCTGCTTTTGCATACAGTTTTTCTTAAATAAATCTTGGCAAAAACATTGAAAAAAATATAATTTTTCCTGAAAATTTTCACGAAGTCAAGATTTGCTTTGAAATGTCTGATTTTTCAAAATTTATTTTATTGGAAGCTTTTCTTTTCATTTTCTGAAGGCTGCTTCAGGACATGAAATGGACTGACAATGTAAACAAGATCTGCTGTGATCTAAAATCAAAGGTGGAGATACACAGTTAGGGGAGTATATATTAAAGGTTTTTATGTTATGCATTGAAAAAAAAAAATAAATTATCAGCTTGAACCAGCTTCAAAGTTTTTTCTTTGCAAAACATAAGATCCAAAGATTTTATTATATATCTAGTCAAGGATAGAAATGTTTCCTGGAGCAAAAACTGAAATACAAGTGTATCCCAGCTTAATGGCCTACTCACCAATCTACTGAATCACAATCTGCATGTTCCTGAGTTTTTAGTTTGTCCATGATAAGGACTCATTTGGTTGTAATGTCATTTACTACGACTTTTTCAAATAGGGCAATCTACTAGAAAAGGGGAGGCACAAGTTTCAGCCAGTCTTGCACCCTGTCTTACAATGCTTCTCACGTTAAAACTAATTTCCGTGGCTCCAGTGTAGCAGGAGTCTAAGTAGCATGTCAGATATGGTCTCAGTTGCCTCAATAAAACCTTTCCATACTAACTTGATTTTTTTTCTCTCATGAGTGTTACACATTGACTACCGCAGTGATTAGCCTGCAGTTATTTAATTAGAGCCTAATCTTACCTTCCCATACAGAACAAGACTTTCTGCCCTAGTAGTCATAAACTGCAGCCAGCTACTTGGCAGCAGCATTGGTTTTGCTGATAAAAGCAGTTTTTGCTTTTTAGCACCTCTCTAGAGCAGGACGTGCCATTCCCTACAGCCTCCCCGCTGCTGCCGTGGTCAGCCATCCAGCAAAGGACATGGGGGTGCGGGTAACAAAAGCAAAGTCCGCGGTCTGGGTCACCTCACCGCCAAGAGCCGCAGCAGGAACCGAGAGGCAGGCGCAGGAGGAGGACCAGGGAGGTGCTGGTGCTGCAGCATACACCAAAAAACAGGGGCTCCTGATCCTCACTGGGAAAGGGGTGCCCCTTCATCACTAGCCAGGGAAGAATAGTCAAGAGCAATAATTTTAGGATAGTTACCAGCTTGTGTAACACTAGGGCACTGTGAGGCTGTCAAGTGCTCACCTGGAGACAAGTCTCCACTACAAGTGTTTGGCCATTTAACTGTTATCATCACCTACCTGTTCAAATTAAACATGTTTCTGGTGCTTCTAAAGCAACTAAGAAAAAAGTCTATCACAAGCGAAGTCCAGACATTTCCCTCAAGCATGTTTTTATAACATTCAGTGGGACCAGAATCCATGCACAAAATGGAGAACAAACTATATTGCTGGCACATGAGGTTAGAATAACATTGATTTTTTCAAAATACTACCCTGTAAATTCTTCTACATACAGAGAAAATAAAGTGTCATTAAGCAGATTCTCCAAAGTGTCTACAAGGCTCCCTCTATGCACAGGGGAAAAATACACTTTTCCTCACACCACTTTGTGATTTCCAGTTTTGCTTCTGTTAATTACTCATTTTAAGAAGAAGATTTATGTTATATTAACAGACTCAACCTTCCCTAGCATCTTTGTCAGCCTTTTAGGTTTCACGTTCACATTCTGTAAGCCTTAAAAATAATGCAGGTTACTTTACCTGAACAAAAGCATTGGTGTTTCCTTGGGACTTTTCCTGCTTCTGGTTTGGAACATGAAACGTGCAAACTAGGTCTAACAGCCAAAAGGGATCTAAGCGAATGTACAGGATCATTCAGAAAGCTAACACAGGCACAGAACAGACATAACCTCCTTTCCACCAGGACTGTGCTGAAGGCATCTTCCTGTAAGTAATGTTCATGGGAACATCTTCAAATACAAAACTGTGTGCCAGGTCCATGTGATCAGGGATCTCGGGAAACGAGGTAGAGATATCAGTCAACACTATGTACTAATGCAACATGGAAATTGTGGCAAAGTGAAACAATCTTCCATCGTACAACCACTGTCATCTGATTTCTCCTACTGGGTGGAGGTTTGAGTGTCATATATAGGAAAAGAAATATTAACTGTATTACTGATATGAATTAAATGTGCTGTACTCGGACTACGCACTCTCATGTCATACTGATGCACTTTCTGTGCAGTCAGAGATGGAGAAATCCACAGCCTTCCTGGCTTGATACCTGCTGAGGTATTCAGTTGAGGATACTGCCCCAGCTGCAGATGAACAAGTTGGGGAAAAAATGCAGAAATAAGCTTAGAATGGATTAGGGAAAAAAAAAAAGTGACTGTGTCAATGAGAAAGAAAAGCTGTTGGGGTCCATAAGCACAATATACAAACCAAGTTGAGGAACACTGTTAGGAATCAGGCCAGAACCTGCTCTTCACAGAAGTTCAGACAGGGAAGAAGATCCCCCCAAAAAAGGAGCAGAGCCAGGATAAGCAAGGTCAGGCAGCAACAGGATCTATCTTAATGTCTGCAGAAGGCGAGATAAGGAGCCAAGAGGAGGAAGGAAGAGGCAGTCAGTGATGTTCAGAAGAAGAAGGTCAGACCAGGTTCCCAGGCAGTGTGCATGTTCCCAGAGTGTCTCTTACTGCAACAACAGTGCTTTGGGCACACCCTCTCTCCAGAGAGCTCAGAAGTCAATAACCTGGAGAGTGATTGCCCTCAGCTAGCCATAGCTAATTACAGAGATCATTCAAGGCATTCATTGACATATGTACCAAAGTTCTTTTTCTTTTGCTAAGTTGCCTGTAACAACTTTACAATTTTCCCAGACCCAACCTAAATCTTTTGAAATTCCAAGAAGGAAAGGACACAAAAGACCTCAAAATCCCCAAACCCTGTTGCTCCCAAAAGAACAAAGATATAGTTTTGCCTCAGTTCAGTCTATTGTTTTGTTGGTTTTATACTATCCCATACTTTGTTGCATAATCCATTCGTGAGTCAATACAATTTTGAATAGCCTCCAACTGAGTAAATATCTTATTTAATGTTTTCTATTAAAAAGTGCTATAAGCATCCTCCTCTATGATTTGTCATCCATACCTGGGAATTGGTTTTATGACATCTTAGCACCCAGTGCAAATTTTTGTGCATGATCTTTTAGTAAAATAGCTTACATGATAGCAATAACCTAGTGTTGGATGTATTTCCTAGACCTCTGAATTGGTGGCAAAGAACATTTACAAGAAATACTTAAATTACAACACGTAAGGGAGAGACCAAAACAAAGCCTTCTCCTATTCAGCAAAATACTAAATGAAGCTTTTTGGAGAACTAAAGCATTGATCTTCCCATGCTTTTTCCTGACTTAGCGGTTTTTTTTTTTTCCCCAGAGCTCTTTTGTCAACTTGCATTCAAAATTTTTACCCGAGTAAAGCTAGTCTCAAAGTGGTAACATCAGGCAGTCTGAAAGTTTAATGTTGGATTTCCATGCATTTCAAACTGGTTTTCATCTTTTCATCTCTTTCAATCAGCTTGGAAGGAAGAAAAGAGGACAAAAGTCTGTCTTAATTACTGCCACCATTTTGTCAACAAGTATTGCTTATTTACAGGGCATTTTTGATGCTGTGTACTTGTGCCCTAAGCTGACCCCATTTTGTGTGATATCTTAATGGTACTTTTTGTGCTGGGATTATACAGAACACCGCACTTTTCGGAAGAAGCCCATAGGCATTTCTGAGTGTGACTGTTCACAAGCAGACGAATGTACTGCACCACATAACCCTAAGCATGTGCTTTTCTGACAAACGATCTGCCTACAACTCAGATTTTAAAAAACACGTCATCTGTGTGGGGACGTACTGCCTTTCATGGCACGGTTATGCTGGACCTTCGTTTTCCACACTCCCAGTCTGCTACTTAGTCATGGATAACACTACTATTTCAGCAACATTAGTTAACCCATATTTTAATATTATTACTACCTATGGAATGGAGGCAGGCTTGGGGTTGAGTCTCAGATTTGCATTTGTTCTCATCATGGGCAAGATTGCTCTCATGGCTCTGGTTTCTCATATGAAATATATAAGGATAAATACTACACTTGCGTGAGGGCTGGAGGAGAGAAAGGGCTTCACTAACTGAAATAAATAAAAAACTGAAAAGTGGCCAAATCCAACTGTGAATCCAAGGAATCTATCCCATGCATGTTTCTGAAAGGTACATTAGGGTTTATTTGGTGCTTATTTCAGTCCTTGTCATATGAGATGCAGAAACTTAAAAAGCATTTTGTAAAGCACAGATTAGAAGTCTCCATCTCCTTTTAAGATTTCATGGCCGACTGGAGGCACCTGGAATGAAATATGCTGGGTTGCCTGGAAAGAAGAATCTGTGACTGTGCTTCCCACAGGTTCAAATGGCTGAGAGAAGTGTAACAGGTTCCATGCTCCACAGGCAAAGTTAGCCCCAAAATGTACAAGCTCCATTGGAACACTCTGAAATAAAGTATTCCAGAGCAGGAATGAGAAAAAAAAAGAAAAAGAGAGAGATAAGTGTTTTGTATGTGTCCTTTTTAAAGACTATTATTTCCTTGCCTTTTCATGGAGGGAACATGCCAAGTCAGGACAAGAAATGCTCTGAGTTGCTTGTATGTGATTTTCCAAGTACATTGGCAAAACATAAATTATGCTCATTCCCTCTATCTTATGGGATATAATTTTCCTAATATGCAAACTTAGCAATCAATCAAACATAAACAATCACGTAAAATTATTTTATACTCAAAATTAAACAACTCCTTTCTACTCCACAATAACTATTTTCTGATCATGCTATTTCTACGGTTAAGAATATTTAATTTTTTTTTCCCTTCTTCCCTTTTCTTCTCCTTCTTAGAAACAGTTGTTTTTTTTTTTTTTAACTTGTGTTTTACAAACAAAATTTTCATTTGAACAGAATTTAAGACCAGAAAAACCAGAAAAATCTAATTTTAAGAAGTTAGCTTGTCCAGAAGGAGCCCTGTGTCTAACCAGAGAACTATTGGCTCATCTCAGATGGAAGGCAGATACACACATTTGGATGACATTGTGTCTTTGGAAAAACAGTGCAATGCTAACATTAAATGAAAGAACTACTGCAGTCCTGAGACATTTTGCAGATGGGAGAATCAGCTTCCTGACAAGGCCTTTTATAAGTGATTCAATGGAAACATTTAAAGAACATTGTGCCACCTAAATTAGAGCGGTTGCCATATGTAATATTTATCTGTTAATTGTAGTGGAACTCTATCTTTCAGTCTTGATCTAGTCTAGTAAGATAAATTTGATTAATAGGTGTGTTTTTTTTTTTTAATTCTGTATTGTTCCAACATCCATTGATGCTGACAGAAACTGGGATCCATTTCCTCGCTTTTTCAAAACCGTAACAAGAAAACAACTCCAAAAGGGCTTGGCAGACAAAAAGTGAAAGGAGAAAAAGATTCAAACAGCTTGGCATCAGATCAAATGGCCAGCAGAGCTGGAAATAGACCCCAGATCTCTGACACCCCAGTCCAGGCTTGTATCATCTGATGTCTCCTGCCTCATTTATTTACACCAGCTTTTATTGTCTGGTGCTTAACTGCATTACAGAATCCACATTAGCAGCTGAGGCTCACAAACTGGATATATATTTTTAATACGAAATGTTTAAAATCTTTATTTTAATTGTCAGTGGTCATACATCTTGCGTGAGCTTGCGTTCTTTTCTGAACATGAACATACACTGCTTTCATTTAAGTTACTGATCATTCATGTAAGGCCAGGGAAGGTAATAATGGCACTCATGATAACAAAAATCAATAAAGCTGTAAATAAGCTTTGCTACAGCTCCTAACAATTTTAAAACATTAATTAGGTAGAAACATATAATCATAGAATCATAGAATGGCTAGAGTTGGAAGGGACCTTCAAAGATCATCTAGTCCAACCCCCCTGCAAGGAGCGGGGACATCTCCAACTAGATCAGGTTGCTCAGAGCCTCATCCAGCCTGGCCTTGAATGTTTCCAGGGATGGGGCATCCACTACCTCTCTGGGCAACCTGTTCCACAACTCTACAACTCTCATTGTAAAAAATTTTTTCCTAATATCCAGTCTAAATCTACCTCCCTCTAATTTAAACCCATTACCCCATAATGCCAGTCAATGAAATGCAGTGGCTTTCCACACTAGATTCTACACTTTTCCTGTAATTGTTCCCATCACCTTCTACTTACTGGTCAGAAGAGAGGATTCTGCAGACCCCATAAAGGCAATGAATGTGTTACCAACCCTATTACACATAGTATTATGACTTTGCTGAATAGACAGAGGGATAAACATAATCATTGTGTTTCCATACAGCCACAGAGAATTCTCTTTCCTTTACATTCTGCATTTTGGATGATATCCCTTTTCTGAACTGATTGTCAAGTTTTCCAAAGGCCTCTGGGAAGAACAGAATAAGTAATTTTAGTAAATTCCAATCACATTTTGGCCAATGGAAGGACAGTCAAAACATTCAGACCATATATAGTTTACACCTCTAATACTGAAAGGTGAAATATCACTGTAAAAGGACAAGCTCTCACAAGGGAAAAAGTATTTGGAAGCTAAAACTGCTGCTTCAAATGTGCTAAAATGGAGACCTTGAATTTGAACCCTTTCAGAAGGGCAGTGAGCAGAAGGGGATTTTGACAATCTCACTAGAGTATTCCTGGGTAGGAGGAGACTCAAGTACTGTTGAGCTAATAATGTCAAATACATTGGCCACAGACCGCACCATTTTGCCTTAAGAAACCTAAAGCAGACTAAGGGGTAGCGCAAGAGTGTATCAAGAGACAAGAGAGGAAAAAGCATGGCATTTTGAGATCCTCTTCCAAATCTCTGAGCAAAGGTATCCCATCCCATTTAATACATTCAGCGCTTTTGATCAAGAAGCAGAACCTTGGAAAATTTCCACAGACATGTTAGTAGGGAATATCGCTTAATTGCCAAAATATATATACTTTAGTTTAAATTGATTTGACTTTTTCTTATTTGCAACAGCTCATATATTTTTGCAGAACAAGTTGGAATCTATGGGGTTCAATAAATACAGTGGAAAAATGTGAGGTACTAGAAATCCTGATAATCTTGATATGTTTCTCGGAAGACTATGAAGGAAAGCTGGATTTGATCGCTTGCCAAAGAACAGAGGAAAAGGTCTTTAAGCTAAATCTTGCTGGATCAAAGATGACATCTGACCACTGAGAAACAAATCCTTTACAGTTTAGTAAGTAGCAAAGGCTAAATAACTCCACTGGAGCACCATATATTAACACATATCTGACAACTTTGCCAACAGGAGCCCTCCCTATTTAATCATAGAGGAATTTTGGGCTTAGCCTCCCCTCCCAGGCAGACACATAAATATTTTCTGAGAAGAAAGAAAACCTAAAATTTCTGCGTCGAGTGCACAATACACTTTGTTTCCCCATACCTCTCTACACACGGTGGAAAGAGATCTGAACACAGTCAGAGACAGAACACACAAACTCAACTTTCTCATATGGGGCTCAGAACACCTGTATTAATTTAAACTTGATGTTTGCAGTGGCTGATGTCCCTCAGCTTCATCTAGAGTCAGAGGGTCCAGCACTCATAAATAAATAAACAAATAAATCAGACTCCCATGGCTGGTCAGTTGGATTTACTACTATAAATCATAGCAGATACTTTCCCAGTGTAGCTATCCACAAGGAGAGCTTATCTTTTAGGGAGCCACTGAAGGAGGAAGATTTAACTTGAAGAAAGCTCTTGTCCTAGATACCTACAAACACATTTATCTCGGAGCCCCGGTTAACTGGCACTGACTTTGTTCTTTTGAAGAAGCCCATAAGAATATTAATAGAATGAGAACATATTTCTAAACAATTCATGTTGCCTATCCTAAATTACCATTTGCAGCACCAGTACCATATTAAATATGT
>WHYT01016953.1:430183-454592 GCA_009806455.1 Tetrax tetrax
ATCACATTTTGGCCAATGGAAGGACAGTCAAAACATTCAGACCATATATAGTTTACACCTCTAATACTGAAAGGTGAAATATCACTGTAAAAGGACAAGCTCTCACAAGGGAAAAAGTATTTGGAAACTAAAACTGCTGCTTCAAATGTGCTAAAATGGAGACCTTGAATTTGAACCCTTTCAGAAGGGCAGTGAGCAGAAGGGGATTTTGACAATCTCACTGGAGTATTCCTGGGTAGGAGGAGACTCAAGTACTGTTGAGCTAATAATGTCAAATACATTGGCCACAGACCGCACCATTTTGCCTTAAGAAAACTAAAGCAGACTATGGGGTAGCGCAAGAGTGCATCAAGAGACAAGAGAGGAAAAAGCATGGCATTTTGAGATCCTCTTCCAAATCTCTGAGCAAAGGTATCCCATCCCTTTTAATACATTCAGCGCTTTTGATCAAGAAGCAGAACCTTGGAAAATTTCCACAGACATGTTAGTAGGGAATATCGCCTAATTGCCAAAATATATATACTTTAGTTTAAATTGATTTGACTTTTTCTTATTTGCAACATGAGTTACCAGCTCATATATTTTTGCAGAACAAGTTGGAATCTATGGGGTTCAATAAATACAGTGGAAAAATGTGAGGTACTAGAAATCCTGATAATCTTGATATGTTTCTCGGAAGACTATGAAAGAAAGCTGGATTTGATCGCTTGCCAAAGAACAGAGGAAAAGGTCTTTAAGCTAAATCTTGCTGGATCAAAGATGACATCTGACCACTGAGAAACAAATCCTTTACAGTTTAGTAAGTAGCAAAGGCTAAATAACTCCACTGGAGCACCATATATTAACACATATCTGACAACTTTGCCAACAGGAGCCCTCCCTATTTAATCATAGAGGAATTTTGGGCTTAGCCTCCCCTCCCAGGCAGACACATAAATATTTTCTGAGAAGAAAGAAAATCTAAAATTTCTGCGTCGAGTGCACAATACACTTTGTTTCCCCATACCTCTCTACACACGGTGGAAAGAGATCTGAACACAGTCAGGTATTTTCAGTCTGAGACAGAACACACAAACTCAACTTTCTCATATGGGGCTCAGAACACCTGTATTAATTTAAACTTGATGTTTGCAGTGGCTGATGTCCCTCAGCTTCATCTAGAGTCAAAGGGTCCAGCACTCGTAAATAAATAAACAAATAGATCAGACTCCCATGGCTGGTCAGTTGGATTTACTACTATAAATCATAGCAGATACTTTCCCAGTGTAGCTATCCACAAGGAGAGCTTATCTTTTAGGGAGCCACTGAAGGAGGAAGATTTAACTTGAAGAAAGCTCTTGTCCTAGATACCTACAAACACATTTATCTCAGAGCCCCGGTTAACTGGCACTGACTTTGTTCTTTTGAAGAAGCCCATAAGAATATTAATAGAATGAGAACATATTTCTAAACAATTCATGTTGCCTATCCTAAATTACCATTTGCAGCACCAGTACCATATTAAATATGTGATGATACCTGCACTCTTCATTCTGTTCAATGTCATGCTTTATTCTATTTATAAGACAAAATCTGAATCTTAAGCAGACATATCAATTTCTGGGAAGCTTTGTCATGATTTTAGTCACTAAAATATTGATCAGTTTGGGTAAAAAAAAACAAACAACAGTTTGTCTGACTGGAAAACCATCCTATAGGCAAGAAAACAGAAATACTGGTGTATGTTTATAAAACAGATAAACTTTTCTTTATACGGCCAGCATGGAGCAGCATCTAGCACCCAAAACCTAGATTCGGGAGACTGTGTAGTATCAGAAAGTGTCAGGCAAGATTTCGTCATAGGCATCACCCTAATACAACAAAATTTAACATATGCACCGTTTCACAATTCCTCCCACACACATTAGTGTACATCGTTTATGCAATGTGTCTCACTTACTTCAGAATCACCAAGTCGAAATTGCCACATGTGGCTTGAAAACAGCTCCAGTGTGGCTCCAGTTTGGGAGATATAGCTTGTGATTAACAAATAGTATGCCTGGCAGGACAGCTGCTGGGTAACATTTTATTGCTACGGCACAAGATTGCAGCCTAGTCATGTCCTACAGGCAACCTTTGGAGACTGGCATGACACTCCTGGGATGCTCTTATGGGAAGCAGTGTAGACTGCTTCCCAGCACCCCTGCATCTGTCTTCTGGCCCAACAGTTGGCTCAGAGAGCACACAAGTCTCAGAAAAGCCAGGAAAACTTTTGCTGAAAATTGCAATCAGTATGAACAGACTAACTACAACAACAGAACTATTCAGTTCATGAAGAGGGTGGTGAGAATTAAAAAAGGTTGCATGGAAAGTCAAGTAACAACCAAATGAAAAGAAAATAAAGTCTGCTGAGAGACAGAAGTGATGATGGAGTATACCTATACCTTTTGAGTTTGCTAATATTTTAGAGTACATGATAAAAAAAATCATATAGAAAGATTAGGGTTGGAAGGGACCTTCAAAGGTCCACCCCCCCTGCAAGGAGCAGGGACATCTCCAACTAGATCAGGTTGCTCAGAGCCCCGTCCAACCTGGCCTTGAATGTTTCCAGGGATGGAGCATCCACCACATCTCTGGGCAACTTGTTCCAGTGTTTCAACACCCTCATTGTAAAACATTTCTTCCTTATGCCACATCTGAATCTACCTCCCTTTATTTTAAAACCATTACCCCATCCTATCACAACAGGCCCTGCTAAAGAGTTTTTCCCCTTCTTTCCTGTAGGGCCCCTTTAGGTACTGGAAGGCTGCTATAAGGTCTCCCCGAAGCCTTCTTTTCTCCAGGCTGAACAGCCCCAACTCTCTCAGTCTGTCTTCATAGGAGAGGTGCTCCAGCCCTCTGATCATCTTTGTGGCCCTCCTCTGGACTCTCTCCAACAGGTCCATGTCCTTCATATGTTGGGGGCTCCAGAACTGGATGCAGCACTCCAAGTGGGGTCTCACCAGAGTAGAATAGAGGGGCAGAATCACCTCCCTTGACCTGCTGGCCATACGTTTTTTGATGAAGGAGGATGAAGGCTCAGTCAAAGCTACTTAACTCTAGGAGAAAAATGGTAGATTTAGGCAAAACAATAGATATTTAAACTTTGCTTTTTTGATTTATTCACTATTGTTTGTTAAAGTCCAACAGGGAAAAGTACTTTATTTCGAAGAAGCTACTTCTCCATTACTATATTTTCACAGAAATCGCACATCTGAGGAAAATCTATAACCAAAAGTCTCTTCAATAATACAATTACTAAACAGGGGAGCCCATTATCTATTGACCCAGCTAAACAATGCACTGATTCATGTGTTTCTACTCTGTTAGAAGTTTTGTTCAGGCCAATAATCCAGAAAGAGGTATTCATAGGAGAAAATCAAAGACACTGCACAGTCATCTCATTGCAGTCAGCTCTGTATCATCGCTGCACAGTGTGAGAGCATAGCTGACTGGTCAGGCTGAAGGACTGGGAGGTCTAGAAGCATTTCCTTCTTTTTTTTTTCAGTGAACCTGTGACTACAACTATAATAGCAAATAATGTAGTCCACGACACTACCTATAAGTTAACTGTCCAGTGGGAATGCACTAGTGACCAGTCATGCCCAAGTCTATCTCTTGTCTGCTATAGAAGTCATAGCTGGCCCATGCTAAAGCTTTGCCAGGGACGAGGCTAACGGTGAGGGTAATCACATGCTGGGGCTTTGGCCTTGCTTCATTATAGGTATGTACACAGTGTAACCTGTGTAACCTGGTACCCAGGTCCTGATATCTGCCAAGGACATGCCACTGGCAGCTTCAGGACCTGCTGTCCAGCTTCCAATCCTCCTAGGCCTGGGTGCCTGGACATCTAACTTTCTACCACTGATCATCTGAAAAGCCAGTCAAATCACAGCTCCCTTGTGTCCTGAAACATGCAGAACCAGCCAGATTTGGAAAAGGCTCACCTAGTTCAGGTGAGAAAACACATATGTCCACAGCAGTCCTCGGTGCTGTGGCTATGCCCTAAGGGTACCAGATACACTGAACATCCTGCGTTACGTGTGACACAGCTGTGATGAGGGGCAGGGAGCTTCCCACCCAGAGCAGGGAGTGCAGGTAAATAAATACAAAGAGCTAAGAAGGAGTGTGAAACTGAACTAGTTTTGGCAACATAGCATTAGCTACTTAAATACTCAATCTGAATTAGATGCTCAGTTCCAGCAGCTATTGATGCTCGATGACAAGATGTGAAGACAGAGTTGGGACATTTACCTTGGGCTGCCAGCCATCCTCACAAACGCAGGTACTGAGATTCTGCCCTCTCTGGTACACACCTCTCTCATTTAACTTCTGACTAATTTACATGGCTTCCCACTCAGCTGTCCATTTTCTCCAAGTCTTTCCTTGAAGTCTTTCCTCTGTGTGGTATGGGGGACTCTGAACAGGTTGTGCATGGGATTGAAAATCCCATGGTATACAAGCTAAATTATTGCAACAGGGAGTAGACTAGTGATTAAATCACTAACTATGGACTTTGGGAACCTGCAAGAACATATACAATCAATGTGCACATATATGCCCAAATGGATATGCTCAAACAATTAAATGTAACACACACTAAGGTCTTATCTGCACTGTGAAAATAAAAATGTGTGGCACTCAGGATCTCCCCATACCTAGTACAGATGCAAAAACTATCACAAAGTAAAACTGTAATCAGGGCAGCTTAATTTAGTAATGAACTCTGATTTACTCTGAGAGCCGCAGTCAGCAATTTCCAATTTGACAAAATATTAATGCATAGATATTCCTACCACTAACCCAGTTTTAGCATAAATGATATTTAATGAAAAATGAGTGATGAGCTGTAAATATTGATAACAGAAACTGGAAGGGAAGAAAGAATACAAAATTAAATTTATCATAAAGGAAAAACAAATAACCTATTGTGACATTTTTTTTTTTTCTTGTATTTTTCTCTCATGTGTGGTGGGTGAGAGAAAACCAGTAAAAGATCATAAGGAATACCAGAAGCTTTGGAACTTGGCATGTAGAAAGGCTTGAGGGTCACTGCCATCCTCCCAGCCCTCTGCAGAGTTTTGATAATTTGATGCAATCTGGAAGCACTTCAGTGCCAAAGAACAATGGCTGCCTTCCATCACCCAAGTCTACTGCTCTGGTTTACAGGTTCAGTGATTTAGCCCTTCCTTAATATTACTGCTATTTTTTGCACTTATTCTTCTCAAGGAAGGTCTTGTGCTTAACTGCAATTACGAGTGAATAATTTTAGGGGACCATTTAGCCCCATGTTTACCTTACAAAATATCTGCAAGTACATTGTAATTCCATTCGATTTAGAATTCAAATGTATTTGATGCATGTTTTTCTTCTTATTATTTGCTGTATTTGATGCCTGAACTGTGTTGTTTCACTGCACTAGTCAAACAAGCCGCAAAATCTTACTTCAGTCTGTGTTGTGGTGTGAAACATTCACCCATACCAGTGTTAAACAAAAGCCCTGCATCTATTCAGGCGTATGACTTTGCAACAATGCTTTTGAAGAGTTTAATGGATAAAACGTCATTCCTTGGAAGTTGAGGAAGGGGCAAGGGAAGAAAGCAAGGCTGTCCTGCTTCCTGAAAAGCTGGAACAAATATTCGGTGAAATACTTACAAAATGGACTTGAAAGAGAAGACTTAAAAGGTGGCATTTAGAAACCTCAGTCCAAATGTTTGCGAAGACTCCAGCACAGCTGCCTCCTAACATGGCAACACCAAGGCTCCCTGGGCACTTTCAGGTCAAAGACCGCCCCTGGATGCAAGAGATCTGCACCTGAGCACACACATACATCCCAAATGCCTCCAGATCTGGCTACGTGACTCAGTGCAGTCATCTACAGCTTTTCATCTACAGCACTGAAACTACCTCGAGCAAATCAACCCTACACTTTGTTGCTTTTTTCATATGTGTGTGTGATTTATTTTTTTTTTTAATGTTGGCAGGCTCCCAGGAGGATGACTTTTCCCCCTCTGTTGCATCTCCAACACCTCCCTCTCTCTGCACTGCTCTCCTGGGGAGAAAGACACAAGGAAGGAAGCACCAAGAGATCTTGCTCTGCCCCTGTGTTGCTCTGGTGCTGCCCCCATGGTAATGAATCTGGCTGAGAGCAAGGGCTTATTAGCTGGTGCGCATGTATGGCACCCATGCTGCCTGCAAAACCTGAGCAGACATCTGGCGTTGTACTACGTGATCAGAGACCTCGCAGAAATGGATCTGAAGGTGATTATATACCAGCTAGTGAAAACTTCTACATGGTGGGTGGGGAGAGCAGAGAGGTTACAGCAAATCACAGCAGTGGAGGACCATTACTATGCTAGGGAACCATTACTGTGGAGGGCTAAATTATCAGTGAGTGTTGGCCTTCATTGAAGTTTGACCCCGAACAAATCGCAGACATTTGCAACTTGGAAGAAATTTTGCCATACTAGCTGTTAGAAAGTCATTAATACTTTAGAATAGTCGGCAATCATCTAATTAAATCAGAGAATACTGCTGTAGTGATGAGAAATATTAAGTTCCTTCAGATAGCTAAAAAAAAATGCCAAGATTGGGGTAAGTACCTCCGCCTACATACATAATGAACTTTTCTCTGTCAGGCTGTGATAGAGTCCTTAGTATAAATGTGTATTTGGCATCCGTCTTAGAAAAGTTGAGTACTATGCAGCATTATTCCATTTGGTCACTTCTACCCCTGAAGCTGTAGAGCTCGTGCTGAGTAAGATAAAAGCAGGCACCAGGTACATAACTTATGCATTGAAGGGCAGGGCACCATACACGCTTAAGAACCAAAGAACTCCTAGGACACAGTTCTATCATGTTTTATTTTTCATCCTCTGCCAGATAGAAATGGGTCATTTGCTTTGTCAGAGGAAGTGATTTTAAAGAGTTACGTAGCACCGTATGATAGGATAAGCATTCAACACTGTAGCAGATATACTGTCTTCCACTGTCTCTTATGCATCCTCTCCAGTTGCAGTCCTTTTGGTCCTTCTCAGGAAGGAAGTGTCCCCACTCTAATACGATGTCATCAAGAATTTCTTCTTTATTCCCTCCAGTTACTTTTTATTTGCACCTCCATGCGGTCCTCCACAGTCTTCCTTCTCTCAGGAGAGCAGGAATCCTTTACTCCTGAGGTTGTACACTACTAGTGGTAGTCCAGATTTTTTCAGCTTTCTCCTTGTTAGTGATTGTATTACAATTGCTTTTTTTCCTGTGTATGTTTACTGCACCCATAAACTACACCTTCACATAGCTGTCTCTGCTACATAAATGCCTGTTAAAGCAGTAGCAGGACGACTCAAGGTGAAAACGCAAACTGATGCATTTTCACAAGCAATATTCACATCAAGGAAACATTGCTTATTTGCTACCTGGTAGCAATGACAGGGCTTGTTAATACTCTTGCCAACATTCAATTGCTTGACAGCGTCTACCCATAACTGTATTTGTTTAGATTTTTAAAATCTTAATTATATCAAACACTACGCATATTAAACAGAATCCTTGACCAAATACAAAACTAAACAACAAGTAATATCACTTTTAGGAATAAAGGACTTGGAAAGCTGGCTCTTAACCACCAAGAAAGTACTTGCTATGCTGAGGCAATACAGATTCCCTTTAAAAATGCAACTATCAAAAATTTATCTATTTTGTGGAATTTTGTTGACTGACATGTTCCTTTTCAATAGAAGAAAATCAAAAGTCAAATTTTGATAGTACTTGATTTATGCTTTTTTAGTTATTAAGCTTTAATACTAATTAGGTGCCTACAGCTGACATTAGTTTTAAATTTTATATAGGATGTTGTGCTAATGAAAAACCAAAACCATCAGCACTTATGTTGGAGACAATCAGTGAGAAGAGAAAGGAATGTCTGTTCCACGAGAAACTGAAATTTGGGTTTTCTTTCCATTTCACATTAGCACAAACCTGCCACCAACCTACGCTCCAACTGTTGGAATTATGCACAGATTTGAAATATCTGTTTTTTACCAACTCTGGTTTCTATTACTGTGTCAGTCAAAGCCTTCCATTGGCTAGCCACTGCTCCTTCCACAAGAAAAAGCCTTAAAGAAATAAGCAAGTCTTTCACAAGTAACAGGAGGTGGCACAGGTGCACCTCAAAGCCAAGCCTAATGCTGAGTCCAGCTCTTTTTTGGGAACTCCCTGCAGCCAAAACTCTGTGGATCACAAGAGTGTCATTTCCAGCACATGAGATGCAGACAGAGCTGGTTGGCAAGTAGAACTCCCTGAGAGCAGAAGAGGGATTTTTTTTTCTGTTGTTTTCGAGTCTCATTTGGTCAAAATGGGACTAAACGCAAATGTTTCAATATTTCCAGAAAACCATAATCTCCCTGAGCTTTGCAGCTGCTTGGTGAAAGTGAATTTTCTGTCAGACTCACTGCTGATGCCGTAAGTGAAATAGATAGGCACTGGAACAGGCTGACAAAGGAAGTGGTGGAGTCACCATACCTGGAGGTGTTAAAAAAACATGTAGATGTGGCATTTCAGGACATGGTTTAGTGGAGATGGTGGTGTTAGGTTGATGGTTGGACTTGATGATCTTAGAGGTCTTTTCCAACCTTAAAGACTCTATGATTCTATGATGCTAAAGGCTAACGTAATGCCAGAAATCATTTCATTACCTGGAGGTTGAGAGCTGGCACTTGGTTTGGATTAAGTTTGTTAAATTAAGAGTTTTAGGGAAGTCCTATGAATGCAACTAGACACAAGAAGATCTGCAGAGAAGAGCAGTAAATACATAAAGGGAAATTTTTCCCTTTGTACAGTTCCTATTTTGGAAGACAAAATCAGGCTTGTCAAAGAGTCCGATAACTGAATAGTCCTAACACTATCTGGCACTTCTATTTAAGGCAACAGCACATCAGCACATCTCCAGATTAAAATAAAACAAGAATGATACTTATCACTAATTTTATTTCTTTCTATCTCCTTTGCTAATCTAGTGCCATCAAACTTGACTTTGTGTCAAGATCAGAAAACATCTGTTCCTGGGCAGTTTGCAATGTAAAATATCCTCTGTGTGTGCATCTGTGAGATGTATCTGTTAATCTTTCATCACAAACACAGAGGAGATGAACGGTATCTAGAGTGCAAAATGAGGATGGTAGTATTGTACGCACTCCAACTGGACTATATCCAAAGAGCCCTTATAATAGTTGGGATAAAAAGCTTTTGACCAGTCCACTTTAGCAGTGCTTTTTGCAGGGAATCACTTACTGAGAGTTACAGTCTCCTCACTGAAAGCACCGGAGATTATTTTCATGCGGGAATTTTTGCATAAACACAGTGATTGAGAGAAGCAGAGCACAAATTTGCATCTTGCAGTGTGATGGAGATTTTAAAACTATTTACAAGAACATAGAATGATGTCCCCTCTTAAGCACCATCAGTTTCTCTTGGTTTTATTCCTTCTATTATTTTAGGATTCTGCAGAGTGATATAGTTTTAATGATAAGAAACCTGTCCATTCTGAGTGAAGCTTGTCAATTCTGATTTAGAATAAGAAGTAAAATTAATGCTGCCTGTACTTTAGAGTCTTTTCTAAGCTACTAAATTACACACAGCACTAGCAAGGAGATGTTGTTAGCAGTTTTATCTTTCAAAAAAACCCTCACCTATAATGCCTTGTTTCTCAAAGAACAACAAAGACAGGAATAAAAGACAGAAAAAGAAGAAAGAAAAAAAAAAAGAAGAAAGTCAATCTAGACTTATGAAAATAGGACAGCACTAGAGGTCTGACTAAACTGAATTCACATTCTGATCTCATTTTTTAGACATACATGACCATGACACGCATGAACAACAGTTTGTAACTGCAAATCACATTATTAATAACAGCAGCTATATTCTTGTTGAAGAGTCCTTTGCTTTAACAGCCATCCAACTCATTTCAATAGAGCCTTGACAGAAGCATGCTAGTACTCTATATGTTATTGCATGTGTGGAGGTGAAAAATATCACAGTACTGTATGGAAAAGGTATGATTCCCTGAGAGGAGTTTATTGAGTCCTCAGAGTCACCGTTGAACTAGAGATAGAAACCCCCAATTGCTACATTGGCATAATTTGCTCAGGTGTTTGCCTCTTTCTATGAAAAACACATACACTTTTATCTCATCCCATCCTGATGATCGGATGAACTAAATGTGCTTTCCTCATCTAGCTACAAAGCTGAAAAACATATGATTTTCCATTATAGAAGCAGTACATTATGCTCACCATTTTGTTAACTCTGTGATAGTATCTGGCTGACGTCTAGGTTATTTAGCATAAGCAATCACAATTGATCCATTGTGCTAAATGGGTAATAATATCTTCTGAGCTATGAAATCACAGAAATTCACAGGTTCATGGACTTAGAACAGGTTTTTGCTGATACAGCAATATGAAGTTCCAT
The DNA here is from genome assembly GCA_009806455.1 of Tetrax tetrax. Classification (NCBI taxonomy): domain Eukaryota; kingdom Metazoa; phylum Chordata; class Aves; order Otidiformes; family Otididae; genus Tetrax; species Tetrax tetrax. The sequence goes on from WHYT01016953.1 coordinate 440,666, forward strand.
GGTTGAATACACATTCATCTTTAAGTGAATGCTAAAAGAGAAAAAAAAAGTAGACGTTTGTCTCCTCCTTCTTTCCCTTCAGGAGAAAATTAAATTTAAAAAGAAGTAGAAGTAATTTCCTGTCAAAATGAACATCTAAGTATGGCCACCCACACTTTATTTGTTCATAAGAATAACTAAAATGTCTGCTACCTAATACTAAAAAAGCACTTTTTCATCTAGAGTGTGTTGCTCCACAGAAGGACTAGACTCCTCCCTCTATAAAGGATCATCTTGATTGCATCTTTTTATCTGACTGAAGAAGCTTTTGTGAATATGAAATAAAACCAGTCCATTTAATGATATGATACAAGATGTTGTCATATTTTATTATCCCTGATTTTGTATGCCCCTAATAGTTTCCTCAGTTGCACCAGGAGGCCTCTACTTCCACCAACAATTTGAGATTGGACCCCTCAGTCATATAAAAAAAAAAAAAAATCAAGTCCCTGTGACTGTAAGAAGCTGAATGGGAACTCTCTGAACAGACCAGCTGCTGCTGATATGTAAAATGAAATTCAATAACCCCCATTAGGGTTCATTTATAGTAGTTGTTGATAACAGCTATTCTGTATTTAATGAGTGTTGGCTTATTTTAAAACATTAATCAAAATCTAGTGAGTCACCCTAGGTATGAAAATAATGTCGAGTACCAGCTTTGTAGAGCTACATCTACCAAAAGTAGCTCTTTTGAGGTACACACCTTATCTTACTGCCCGCAGCCCACAACATAAATAAGAACAGCTATGCATAAAACATTAACAAATGCTGGTCCTATATTTATAGATTAAAAAACAAAATTTAGTCACAGCTTGAGTTTGCAATATTACGAACTGAAGGGCAATTAAACCATTTATGTGCAATTTTAATTCCGCTTACAGAAGCTGACTAGCACAGCTGGAGCCATGTCTCTAATTCTACCACATGATGGCTATACTATATTAAATAAAGAAAAGTAAAAACCCCACCTTGAATTTCCAGACACAGAACAGTAGCCACTCCTTCTTCCAAGAAGGCACTTAGTCATTTAAAACCAGTGACATAGCATCCTTAAAATAAATTAATTTGATCAACATCATCAATAGAGATGGTCAGAACTCACAATTTCCATACTATTGGCAAAGTCAATATTTAAGAAGATTTTCATTTCAAATTGGAAAGACAGATGTTTCTGGGTAGGGATGTTTTCCCAGAATGGATATCAGGGGATGGAGAAAGAATTACACGTTACTCAGTTTTTTCCAAATTAAGATAAAGACTAAATTATGAAATACTGTGAACAATCAATAAACCCTGCAAATTTGACATTATAGTTCCTGATAATCTCAGATTAAAACAAACAAACAAAAAACTAAACACAAGAAGCACTCTTCTTGGTCAAAAAATACAGAAATCAACTTTTTAGTAGGCTAACATTACCTGTCCTTCTGCAGCCAGCAGGAAGCTAACCTAAGGCTATGAAGCTGGCTTAAATTACATATTATGTATTTCTAGCTTGTTCAACACATTTATTCCCAGACACCTTAAGGTATTGGCAGGGCTGACAAAACTCTGCTTCCTACCAAGCAGCCTCTGAGCAGGCTATCTCTGAGCAGAAGATCTGAGAAATAATGCGAAAGGTTTCAGCCAAAGCATGAGGAAGAAACCAAGTCCAGCTGGTTTGATGATCATCAAAACCAACTGACTCCATTTTTCAAAAGACTGGTTTTCCGCAAATTGCCTTCCCTGTCCCTCCTCCTCACCCTCAATAGCGGGAAGAATTTTTTTTAATTGGAAAAGCTCTTGACCAGATCTGAGAAGTCTGCAGAGAACAGGTGACTTGGCTATTCAATGAACTTTTTACATAATCCCTCTCTGACTGTCAATTTGTTTTATATAATAAATCAAAAGGTTAAGGATAAAATGAAATAATGCAGAGAATTACTTCAAGGCTTATAGCAACATCATCAGTACTTTATACAAGAAGTCAAAAAAGCAGCAAAACATCCTTTAAATTTGAAGTGTCTAGACAAGTGATTATTTTGACCAGTAATCAGAAGGTAATCCACCACCATAAAAAAAAAGGTTAAAATCTTTAAGAGACATAAAGCTCAGCCTCGGGCTACATAATATGCCAAATCTTACATTAACTAATTGTCAGGAGCTAACGGGGATATAAAATATTTTATATTAGAACCATTAAGTGTCTTGAAAATACAGTGGTAAAACCTTTGAGTTAATATCCACCATTAGAAGGAAAAAGTATAAAACCAGGAGTGATATGTCCTAAAAGTTAGTGTTTTTGTATGGCTTCTCCATAATGTCACTTCAAGGCCAAACCTTAAAGAAGATATAGGAACTCCCTGCTAAAGGTTAGAGTAATAAGATTAGTAGTAGTTCTATCTTTTTTTCTGATTAAAAACGATCCTCAGTACAATGACTTTAAAATGTTAGAGGTTATTATGTATTGTAAATTATAATTAGTTTGCATGTCTCTCTTAGAAATAAAAAATATTGTTATATGGAGCTTGGATAAAAAGAGATTACATAAATGTGCTCACAGCTTGGAATCTCACTATTCAAAGAAACAGGATAACCTCAAAATATGTTTGTGTTTTTGCAGAAGGGCAACAGCTATTCAGATAACTCTGGACAGAAAAGGTAGATATTTTTAACAGCACATAACAATTTACAGACAAATATCTGTCACTCATGTCCAAGGAACCTGAGGACAGGAAGGACCAAACTTGTCCTCAGTGTATAGGGGATCACCATATTTAATAATTTAAATTATCTGAACACAAGCAAAGCAGCATCTGCAAGCTGAACTCAAGACAGTGCATTTGGTGACCCTGGCAAATACCCGAGGACTCCAAAGGAATCAGAACAAGCTCCATTCAGTAGGTTATGATACACTTTCACCAAATCCTCCTCTGTGAAAAAGCACGTTGTGAAGCTTGTATGAGATTTTTCAAATAGGTAAAATGGAATAAGGTTTATACAATTCAATCTCATTAACTTGTCAAGTTCCTTAAAACAGATAGCACAAATTTGATGCTTAATGGGGAAAAGCAAAACACTCCCCCACCTCCCAAACACACATGATTACTCCTCCTTCCTCAACTCCTCCTAAAAGTTTAGAGCCCCCTCCATGTGTGTGCTGTTCATCCTCTTAAGCAAGTGCTTACCTTAGGTTAGCAGTTATTCAGGAATAATATTCGAAACAGAACCATTGACTTGTGGGAGTGGTGCAATATATCAAAACGTGTCAGATAAAGATCTGTTGCTCCTTGTCCCTGAATATCATGATAAACTAGTGGCAGTGAAATACAGAAATGTATCTGGATCCATCAAAACACTTTGCTCTCAAGCTGGATTACTCAGCCAGAACAGTACATTAACAACAGGGCAGAAGGAATAAGTAGGCTGTTGCACCTTCTGGATGAAGGAGTTCATGTAGAGTCTGAGAAAAGGTTGTACATGTGACTCCTCCCTCCAGCAATAAGGTTCATTATACAAAATTTTTCCTTGGCAAGGGTAACATGAAATTTTGCCATTTGCAATATTCATACCGCAGGAGACTCATGCCATTTTCATTCAACCATCTGGCCACAGAACATTGTTTTTCAGGGCATTATCCAGTCTGCTCAAATTTAGATATTGCATCACCTCAGTTTTACGTGTTTGGCGAGAGAAGGCAGTTTAGTTTGCCCAGCTTCTCTACAAGTCAATGGAGAGATTCAGGTACCCTTGAAGACTCAAAAAGAGTACATCCAGTCTTCCTAGCTTATGTATTTCTCCTTTTTTTTTTTTTTTTCCTGCCAATATATAAAATTCAGGCATTTTCCTACAATATCAACCCAACCTGCTTAAATGAGGGTTTCATCTTTTTCACTGAGATCACAGGAAGTGAAAGGAAAATTTTGGACGGCTCCATTCACTTAAGTCCACAGACTGGTGGCACTTCACAGAACTGTATTGGCAACAAAAATGTGTGAAAGAAGTGGAAGATCCAGACGCCAGACTATCTTCAGCCTGATCAGAGCTGAAGTCATGTCTCAGGAGAGTGGCCTAGTGAATGCTTTACAGAGAGCTCTTTAGACACCATGTCACCGTGTCCAGCACATTGAAGGGGAGCAAGCACTGCAAGAGCTCAAGTCCAGCTTATTAGTTAGAACATTCAGTTGTGAGAGGACTGGCTTATTTACACATTTCCCATTAAACCATGTCCTTGTAATATTGCATATTACCAGGGACAGAAACTTAGATCTCATCCCTTTCTCCCCCAGTACAGTTCTCATATAAGGTGAAGCGAGACACAGACATCACACAGTCTAATATTTAGGGCTTCTTGGTTCAGGTACCTTTCTGTCTCATCTTAGATTGCGATATACCTTTTGGCACTCAATTCTCCAGAAAGAACGGCTCTTCTGTGCATACAGACTGACAAAATGTTGGTGCCTAGGGAACGCTCAGACGACATGGGAGGCATCTAATGAATTTCAATGCCTGACGGATTTAACAGCCTTACTAAGTAAGCAGGCTGGATGAGTGTCTAGGATTCAGCAGGGTTTAAATCATTCTAATTCTATTGTAGGCAGGATTTAGGCAGACTGGATCATAGCCTCCCTTTTTCAAGTGAAAAAAACCCAAGAAGTAGCAATGAATATTCCAAATTGTAGTCCATAAAGGTATTATAACCATTCACAAAGACAAGCTTCACCAGAAGTGAAGAGTCTGACTCCATATGTGCATATATATTTGCTTAAATTAACAGTAATCAGCTGAGATCTGATGTAAACGCTATATAAAATAAGCTGACAAGTTTTTAAGGGCTAAAAGACTCCAGATCTACCAAACATGAATAACTTGCTCCCACTTTTCTAGTTATGCTACAGAGACTTTTGCTATGATTAGAAGCTTGTATATCAAAAGGATAAAAATTAATGAAAACTTCTCTCTATAAAGGCCTGATACTGGTTATCCTACTGCCTAAGACAGGGCTCTTGAGCAGTTAAGCTTTTATAGCGTAAAACGACAAGGGAATATACCAGATCTATACATTAAGGTCTATCATTCTTGCCAAAACTGTGATATTATGCCTTGCTCACACTCATTAATCCAAATGAAGCTTTCCTTTACAAGGGCATATTTACTGTTGATCCCACCTCCCAAAACAGAAGACTCACAAACATAAAATCAAGTGATCATGTGATAAACTTGCTAATTTAAACATCTTTGCTACACAAGCCACTGAAGATCTGAGCTTGAATTTCTTTTCAGTCTATAAACTTAGCCCAAGAAAAATTAGGCAAGCTTCATACATAAGTGGTATGCACTTTCAAGAGATCAGAAACACAGTTTGCCCTATAACTCTGTCATTCTCACCTGCAATATTGTACTCCGAGCTTGTTGCTAATTTCAAAGAGAATATTGCTGAACTAAAGGAGATGCTGAAGGAAAAGAAATGAGAATGGTTTTCAGAAAAAAAAAAACCACAAAACAAACCCTTCTATCCATGAGTATAATTGGAAAATACTGGTGCTGTTGGCTCAGTAAAAGAAATGGGAATGCTACTAGTACGGAATATGTATGTAATTGATGTTTCGCTTTGCCTGCAGAACAAAGGGCTACATTCACAATACTTGAGAAACAGGTAAGGACCTATAATCTCAGTTCATTCCTCAATTTCTGCTACTGATACAAACAGAAGAATTCAGACCTTACACTCTTCCTTCTCTCTCAGTGCATATTAGGTTGAGTTAGAGAACGATTTCCAAGAAGAGAGACTTGGATAAGCTCTTCCCAGCAGTTGTGCAGTCTGTGGTTACTGCATTCTCTCCCAAAGGCAAAAGACAGGGGCTGAAATCCTCCTACAGGAAGAGGGATTTAAGCCCAGGCCTTCCATGCTTTGGTAACTATTGCTCTCAGTTACTGCACACTAAGGAACCACTATCTTGCAAAAATTAGTACATAAAGCAAAATAGGTTTGGAATGACCCATTTTTCAGTTCAATTTATGTTCATGAAAGTAGAGCAGAATATAAATATACAAAACAATTCAGGTAGAAGAAAAGGTAGAGTGTGAAAACAGGAGTTAGCAATCATAAACATGAAGTGAAAGGGTACCCAGTGAAGCAGAAAAAAATCGCATTACTGAATATTCAAAACAGTTATTTGAAAATGCTTGTTTGGCATGCTATGCAATGAAACTATAGAATTAATTTGCCCCATGAATTCTTGAGGTCAGGAATACAAAAGCCAAAGAAAAACATTTCTATAGACAACAGAATCCTATCAATCAGAAGGAAACTAGAAATAGTCTTCACCTTGGTCGACACTAGATTCTCACATCCTTTTTCAAGAAAATTTGCCCTAGATAGTGTCTGACAATAACATGGGGTATGATGTAAAATGACAAGGTCTATGCTCCCATAAATTTTTGTTGTCAAAGATATCATAATCACAACTTCTAGCCCATTTCAAAAGCCAAATTCTTTCAAGTCTGAATTTTGTGTCAATGGCTTCTCTGTACAAGCAGCCAAACTAGAATGATAGCCTTGCTTTATTTCAGAGCCAAGTCCTCTGTTTCATGACCATTAGTTTTAAAAAAAAAAAAAAAGGAGACAAAGAAAGAAAAAGTTATGACCATTAGGAAGAGGGCACAGCTTTCAGGAGAATGTCATGGGAAAAGGGTTTTTCAGAAGCATGCTGGGAAGATTACCCTGGGAAGATTGAAACATTTATTCATGATAGAAGGAGCCCTTCTCTTTACTCCAGGCATCAAATACCTGAAATAGGTTTGTAGTCAGCAGATCACAAAATAGATGAGACTGTAGTCAAATTTGCTTTTATCATTTAAGTATATGATCTTATTTAGCAGTGTTATAACACTAAAGTGAATTCAGATTTAAGTCAGAACTTTGGCTTACTACATGTCTCAGATAGCTTATTCTGCTTCAGTTTTCAAGCCTGTCTGCCTTCATGTTGTTTTGCTTTTCATTGCTATCCCTAAGAGGAAACAATAAAGCCTTCCTATCTTACAAAGAGTTACCATCAATAAATTTAAATGTTGAAATGCCACTGATCATAAGAATACAAAATCTTTTTCTAAAATAAGAGATTCAGACAGCACTATTTTTTAAACAGAATATTAAATGTTTCTTTCCATATGCAAGAGAAACCAGACTGTGGTGAGTCTAGACAAAGGCTGGGTATGATGAAAAAAACAGAAGCATGTTTGATACTACAGAGCTACTCTCCATCCCAACCTTGAAATTTTATAAATTTCAGCATCTTCTTCACAAGGCATTTCAAAGGTAGTCCATTAGGTATATACTGTACTTCATGATCTTATAGCACCCCAAAATGGCAAACTGTATGAATCTACTGTTTGTGCCTCCATAGGGTACAGCAGCAGTAACATTTATGCCTGTATGTCACAAACCCCATCTGGCTCTCTCCTTCTCTAGCTGAATCTGCTGTTAACACAATCTTATAGCAGCTAGTCCAAATCAAGGGACATTATGATAAGACTACGAAACAGTCAGACATTCCAGTAATCTGAGGCAAGTTTTTCTCATAATGGAGGAACTGAAGTTATAAATATGAGATAATGGGAAGATAGCCCTAGCACACCACTTCTTCTTCTGGTAAGAAAAAATAATAGTACTGTGAACTAAATTTCCTATACAGTAACGCTATAACTCTGCTTGCTGGAACTGCTCACTGTGTATCTTGAAAAAGAGAAAAAAATACAATGACTGAAATTGGAGGCTAAAAAAACTCCACTTAATCATGGGCTTGACTTTAAAACAAATACTTCAACTTTGACTTAAATTGCTTTTGAAAACACTGCATTGATAAAAATTGAAAAATCTTTGTAACTAATTCTAAATTGAATGGAAAAAAAAAGCAGCTTCCTCTCCTAGAGGAACAACTCTGCAGAACTAAGGTGGACTAATGAAATACTCTGGTGTTCTTAAATCTTCATTTTTCTGCTAAATGTTTGTCCTAAAATTCAAGTGTAGCTGTTAAAGAATGATATATTGTACTGAACTCAGTGGATCATCGTAGTATGATGGGGTGGGAATACTGGGCAAGGTTAACACTGCTGCTATGTAAGACCATACAGGCGTGAAAAATAGAAACCAAACCAAAAACAAACCCTAAGCCAATCCCTGTGGTGGGTCATCAGGGAAGAAACAGCTAGCACACTATGATAGTCATATACATTAAAACCCAGTTTTATCCACCTGGATTTTCACAGTCATCAAATGCCCTTCTTGCAGGTCTTCCCGGATTGGTGCTACTGACTGGGAAAGAGCCATGGAGCATCTCAGTGCAGAGAGCCATGGACACAAAGAGGCTACAAGAGAAACAGGCTGTGCTGTGAGAGCCTCACACTCAGCATCCCCTAACGAGGACAAGCATCGCTTGACACAGTCACCTCACAACATACTGCAGTCTCAGAACAAAGGGAAATATAAATGCCTCCTCCCACTCCTGAGCAGCCCGGGTCTCTGAGCAAGCTCTAGGAGTCATTTGAGAGAGGACTGCGAAGAGTATCTCATAGCAGATTTGAATATTAAACAAGCAATTTTATTCTGCCTGGCTCTGCAGACTATCAAGAAAATTGTTGCATTACTCAGAGTTGTCCTACATACACTGCTACTCATGCGCTAAATACTTATTTAACCTGAAGTTCAGGTTGCTGAAATAATCTATACAATTCTACATTAAACACAAATAGTACAGTCTTAGTAAAACAAACAAACCAACCTAAAACTCTAGGATTGAAAATTATCAGGGATGTTATTGCATATAAAATACAATTAATGCCGCACAGCTGTTACTGGGTGGTTTTTTTAAACACAGGAGAACTACCAAAAGAGCAGTCCCTCTGCTCCTGCTTGCAGTCACTAATCATGCATTTCAGAGTTAGGCAATGTCAGAAGAAAGGTTGCCTGTGCAAAATTAATCCAGTCCCTTTGAGTATACATATTATGATCCAGTCTTGTAATTGCACATTCACGCACTGTTTTTCCCCTCAGGACCACTGCTGTATTCAGTTCACAGGAAGGAAGAGTGCTCTGCTAAAGATCAGCTGGACAAGCTTCTGTTTTTCTTTTGTTTCCTCTTCCAGGGTTGATATGTGGTTCTCTGCCACCGTATTTACTGCTTGCTGCTCAACCTTGCTCCAGTAACAGAATTAGCGTCCTCCTGGGCTTTTCAGCAGTGCTCATCACTGTGATGCTGAAATGCTTCGCATATATCAACTGATTTATTTCCTGAACACTTCTCTGACTGAGACAGCATTATAACAGCTTCTACTTGGCACGTGAAGAGCTGCGTCATTTGGAAATTCAGGTATAAAATTTCCATTCACTTTGAGTGGGTACAAACCAAGAGTTACAAATTCAGCTGAACACCCAGAAAAAGAAGAGCACACACAATCAGTGCCCATTTATGGAGGTCTGGTTTAAAAGATTTATCTAGTATTCTTATATAAAACGTACAGCAGGTATGGCATCCAGGTTCACAAAAAAAAAATTCAACTGCCTTGAGCCTGAAACTCTCTTTCTGAGCTGTCTTGTGCCATTCAGAAACTTTCAAATTTCTCAGCAGATTAAAAGGCATTTTACAGAAAAATGAGCTCCTCTACTGCATAGTCTGGAGTCACTCCCTCTCCCTCGCTCACTCTCAGAAATTTGGATTGCATTGGTAATGCTCTCCTCCAGCATCACTCTTTGACTCCTTTTGCCCCACTATCTTTCTTGCTCTTGATTCTCCACTGTCTCTTCAATGCACACCACAGGCCCAGGCTTCAAGCTTTCCCAGTCTCTCCTCCTCAAACAGTGTGAGGTTAATGACTGGCCTCAATGATCCAGCGGTGTGAGCTTAACAGTTGGATTCTATGATCTTAAAGGTCTTTTCCAATCTAAATGATTCTATGATTCTTCGATTCTCAACAACTTATCCTGAATGTAGCTTTTTTTGTCTAACTGTTCTTACATACTTTTCCTTCTTTTACCTCAATCCTTTCTTTTTCCACCCAAGTCCCTGCACTGTCAGTGTCAGTTCATCCTCTGCACCCTTGTCCAGTCAGTCCTTCCCCTCGTTTACCAAATCCATCTTTCTGCTTGAATCTGTTTTCCACAGTCAGGCTTTTCCCAAATCCTTTCCAATTTTCATTGCCCTCTCCTCATCATCTCTCCCTCTACCACCAATTTTGATAGGAGAATAATTTTATTCCAAACACATTCAAAATCCTGTCAAAATTTCAGAAAGACATGATATCTGTTGACACTAAGTTCTAGGAAAATGCTACTTCCCCTGATTGCTGCAGAGTCTCATATCTGCACAAAAAAAAAATAACTTTAATATAATTTTGACATAACTTTCATGTCATTTTAGTGAAAATTAATATTTTTACTTAATAGCACACATACGGGGAAGGAGACTGCCTTTTAGCATTGTCCTTTTATGTACAATGCTCCTTTGAAAGAATACTTACAGCTGCAGGAGCTGGGGACAGTTACATGCCTAAATGTCATGTGGTATTATGGAACCTTCTATTGGCCTGTGTATTGGTCTTCAGTCAGGGATGTTCGGTCAGTTTTCTTATATAAATCATATCTGTTCATGATTTTCAAAGTGTGAATAGTAATGAAGTTGCATTTATGATGCTTAATTTGATTTTTAATTTGGCCTCTGTGGATGAGCGCTTCAGAGAACTGCTGCTGCTGACAGGCATCATCATGTGAAGAAATCTGCATTCAGGCCAGCTGTGTTTATGTATCATTCACACTGGTATCATACAATGGAGAAAATCACAAATTTGACTCTAATTGTGGCAGCTGTGTTCAGTGAAGTGTCCAAATTAGAAGCGACCTATAAAAGACTGTATGACTTGTAAAAGGAATGTGCTCTGGGGAATTTTCTACACAATGGAATATTTTGGGAGCAAGCTTTCAAAACAAATAGGAGATTATGTATGAATAAAACCCATGAATGATGCATGTAACCATGAATGAACTTTCTGAATGTATCATTGTGCCCTTTAATAGAAAAATATTCCGAGAAGTCTTAAAACATATGAGTTTCAAGTCCCAGCAAAACTGGCTGAAGCAGGACCTGACCCCCCCCCCCCACATTAAAAAATATTAAAGCACAGTTTTAAAAGACAAGGGTAAGTATATACTGCAAACATTAAAGCTAAAGCTGTGCATACGCTGAAAGGAAAAATGTAGCTTCTGCAGCATAGGTTATCAAACCAAAAAGAGTTACCTCATCAGGAGATTTGAATCCAGGAATTCCAGCCAATTTGCTAGTCTACCTGGTGGTTTTGTCAGCTGAATGCTGGATTTATTTATAAATTACATCTAAACTCTTCTGTTGTGCCACACAGACCTCACTAATAGAGGATTTACTGAAAAGGCTGTGCTGGAATCAATGAAATGCACCTCGTAAAAACCAAAACAAGGCAAGAACATTCATATAGGTTTTTATATATGTTTTTTTTTAAAAAAAAAAACAGTTCTTTTTTTTTTTATTCAAAACAGTGGCTTCCCACAAGTTTCACTGTTTTCTATATATTCAAGAAAGTAGATTTGTGGAGATTTCTGCATTCAGTATTTTTGCTATTTCAGTATAGTCTGCACCACAATAATAACCTGGCACCTGCTTCACTGACTGCCTAAAATACTTATAAAAGAAAATAAATTTAAAATTACTGAAGCCTCTCTCAACTTCCAAAATAAATTAAAAAAAAAAGTTTTAAAATTTTTGAGTGAATCAGACTCTGACAAGGTTTGAAATATGAATGACATGGGTCTGGGTTACAGGAGATTTGTTGCAGGAAGATTTAAATAGAACATTCAATTTGTGGCTTAGTACTACAGCACTCTTGGCATTTTTTATTAACTCCCCAAAATACAACTGAATTCTCTATCTCCTGAACATAAGTTCCACCCTTAAGTAGGTCATTAAGGTTAGCTTTATATAAAGCAACCTCTAAGGTAAGAAAAGCTGCGTGATATTCCCATAGACTTAGAGAACATGGTATAGATGAAATCCCCATCAAAGGGCATCTTTCTCCTTGAAAAAAGCTCCCTCAAAGACTTCTTAAAAATGGCTTTTGGTCAAAATTAAATGGTGATCCAAAAAGAGCTCTGTGTGTTTTCACCTGAGACCCATCTCAGTTGTTTCCAATGGATGATGAAACAGAAAATGCAAGAATTGTGGATATTCCCGAGGAAGGATCAGAACTCAGTGACACTGGGAATTTCAAGGAATAGCCCAAATTCAATCCTGTGAAATTCATACATGCTTGAATTACAAGCATGCTTGGGCAAAAAATACCAGATATACCAATAAATGATTAATAGCATGCGAGACAGCAAAAGGACCAGGAACAACAGCAGATTATGAGCAAATAGGGACCAACAGCATGATGATGTTGCACATATGCATTCAGAAGTAAACCTTCTGGTGTGCTTACTTTTTGTTGATGCAGCAGGAATACCATGTCTATTGTTGACCAGTAAGACACATAGTAAGACATTGACAGTCAGATTAGGGAGAGTCCAGAAGACAGCAGCAGAAAAGATCAGATCAGGTGTTTGGAAACTTGGTGTTATGAGGAAAAATTGGAAGACATGTTGGTTCAACGTGGACTATGGACAAGAAGGGACATGTAAATAGTAATGAACATATGAAGACAGTTGTTATGAAGAAGATAGGGAGAGCATTTTACTAAATTCTCCAAGTCTGCTGCAATATTAATATATTAAGCATATAAATAATAATAGGATTGCGGGTACTCGCTTACTATGGTGGATAGGATTTCCAGCATAATATTTTTTTCCATAGACTAGCTAAAGACCCGACTGCATAAATTTGGAACTCTGAAATATTATTATGCAGCACGTGGATGGAAATATAAAATGACATAAACAGGTTATTTGAAGGTTTTCTGAGGTTAGGACTCAGCATTCACAGGAGGAAGACGTGTGCCTTGAAGACGTACATGCTGAGTGAGTAGAGAAAGGTCCATGAATGAGCACTATATTCAGATACAGCTTGGGCTGTTGAAGGAGAAAAGCATAATTCTGTTGATGTTTCACACAGAGGGTTCAGCATGTAGCGGAGCATCAACACCTCTGTCAGGAACAGCCCTCTTTCTGGGGCAGGTCTCCATCATGTCATATTCCTGCCAGCTCCACAACTCAAACCCTGCAGCAAAGGTGGTATGATTCGCGGGAAACTGACTTAAGCACGTTTCCATAACCTTTCTGTTAAAGTCTGGACAGAGTTCAGTCACATACCTGATGCTGCCTACACTAATCTCTACCTCATAGCAGAGGGTAAGACCCTTTTGCAGTTTCTGGTGAAGATCTTGAGGTATATCCTCCAGCTGTGTCTTCAGAAAACAACCCATGGCTGCAGTCCCTTTCATGAGGGATGCTGGCTGGGTCATGTTCCAGTGCCAACTTCTTGCAATAAAGACTCACTCAGATAAATGGGGCACCCCACAGAGAATAAAAGGATAATAGGGTTGCCTGTGCTTGAATAAGAGGCTGGAGCTTTTAGTCACATTTTAACTTGCTTTATTAAAATATCCTGAATACTTCTGGAGTGTGGTCCTATCTCCCTTAGGACAGATACGCCATGAGAACAAAATTCATTTTCACGGGGACTCTCTGTCAGCAGGAAAGATGTCTTACTTTTTTGTGTAGAATCATAGAATGGTTAGAGTTGGAAGGGACCTTCAAAGGTCATCTAGTCCAACCCCCCTGCAAGAAGCAGGGACATCCCTGACTAGATCAGGTTGCTCAGAGCCTCATCCAGCCTGGCCTTGAACGTTTCCAGGGATGGGGCATCCACCACCTCTCTGGGCAACCTGTTCC
>WHYT01016953.1:454612-487262 GCA_009806455.1 Tetrax tetrax
CTTTTAACTTGCCACTTTCAAATCTTCACCTACAGATATTTTTTCAAACACAACTAGCTAGTTTGCTGCTTTAATTATGTGTATAATTATAAAGCATTGTTGTGAATTTAGTCTCTGTTACATCCACGGAGTTTAGTACACCATAGTTGTTTTTCATGCTGCGACATTACTTCAGACCTCCCTGAACTGCAATGTAATCTTGGATGCTTTTTTTTGCTGCCATGTAATCACACACCACTCAATCATTTTAGACTGCTATCTACTTCTCACTCTCTTCAGCAACTGTAATGGACGACCCTTATCCCAAGTTCATTCATTCTAACTTCACGACATATTGCACTCAATAACGCATGTTTCCATCTGACTAGCAGCAAGTAATACGGAAGCAATACAGACATTTGCATTGCATTCGGCTCACTCACAGCAGTGCAGTTGATCCAACATAATTCTACCTGACAGAGTGTTCATTTATGCGAGTTCAATTTCCAGTCTGTATTTCATTTCTCCTTACAAAATTTGTTGTGAGGCTTGCTGGCACTTTCTTTTTAACACACTGTTGGAAAATTACAGGTAAAAAACACAATGTAAATGTAAAATCCATATACATGTACAAAAGTGTAATAATTTTTTACTGGTTTTGTTTCCTTTTAAAATTAACCAAAATTTAGAAGCAGAGAAAAAAGAATCATCTTTGTATTCACAACACAATAAGTCAACATCTACATGTTTCAATTCTAATATGGCTACTGAGACTTATGAAATCTCAGTAAAAGCTGAAAACCTAAGGCCAGGATTTTCTCTCATGATACATCTTGATAGAGCAGATTCTTATATAGCTCAAATCTTTGGAACTGTATATTAACTCAAATATATAGAAAGTGCACATAAGTTCCATCACATTCAATCAATGAGCAAGAGATACAGGGAGAAGACAAATGCAGTGTGAAGAAAGGAAAACAATACTTCCATCGCTTAAATTTTTACATTATACGTGAAAAATACACCACATGCACTTCAGTTTACATTTAATATTCAGCACAGGAGGCTGACATAGAATCATAGAGTTGTTAGGGCTGGAAGGGACCTTTAAATTGCAAATGCATGGACATGGATGAAGGTATCAGAAAACTGAACAAAACTGGAGATAAAGTCTTTTCATTGAACGCTGCTGGAGCTATTGGAGAATATTGTTACTTGACTACATCTACCCTAGCATTTTTCCATTCCTCCTTTTTGGAAGAAGGGAGAGAAAAAAGAAAGGCTGGCGATGAAGATAAATGAGGCTATCACCAGAAGCCTGAGAGAGTTCTGAAAAGGAAAAATCACAACATCTGCAGTTTGTGGGTTGTTCATGAAAGTAGCTGAGCTGAACAGCATTTCCCAAAGCTTGGGATTAAGATTTATGTGAGCGCAAAGAAGTGCTTTGAAGCTTTCTTGCTTTTTTACCATTTGCATTGCTGACCTTTAAGCAAGCAGCTAAATAATGTTCTGTTTTGAATAAATTACTTCTGACTTGCTTTAATTTACTCGCAGGTATGAAAAACAGGACCAAGATAGTTGAGGTGGAGCACTGAGGTGAGAGGCATACACCAGAAGTGAAGTCCTTCAAAAGAAGTCACATTAAAAAATCATTTCATTCTTCTTTTACCCAAAATGACTGAAGCACTTCTAAAGTATAGTTAAAATAGCCTTCTTAAAGGCTGTAAGCAGCAACAGTAATAACAAAAAATAGTGTTCTCCCTGCATTTCCTGTTGCCATTTAACACACACACATACGGATGGGTGGCTTCTATTAGCAACATGGGAGAAATCCATCTGCAGCTGATAGCACCTAGTCCACTATGCAAAGGCCTCAATCACACATCATTTTTCAGTAGCCCCTCCATGCAACAGCCAATACAGAAATGTAGTATTCAGAAATCTATATTAAGCATAGAGGTTTACACATGCAGTGCGTAATACAAGGCAAAACATCTCAGCACAGTGATTCAAAAACCCAACACATTTAAACAATGAAGTACCCAGAGCTTGCTCACCAGAAATGTTTAGCACAGAGATGCATCTGACATCCCATTTCTCTCCTAAGCTAAAGAAGCTGATTCAGTGCTACAGAGAAGCATCTCAGGCCACCAAAGACAGAAAGCCTCATTCTCTGCCTAAGAAGAACTGCCCCTAACTCCAAAAACCAACCCAAGAAACTTCCTTTTTCAAATAAGGGAGTATTTTAAATTATATTTTAAAACACAGCCATGTTTTATACTCAGCTGAGACCAGCCTGTAAGGTAACATCTTTGCGATTAGAATCACACTCAGACATGGGAAACATCCCATTTTCTTCTTCCAACATGCAGCATTTCAAAGCTAAAAGGGGTTGAAAATCACCCTTCTCTTATAGAGGCTGAAACTATTGAATAAATCCACAGGGATTTCACAGAACCAAGGGTGAAGATCCCAGGACTGCCTCCTCCAAGCATGGTTCCTGCTCAAAACACGTGAATGTTATATAAATGACAGGTACCACCATTACTTTCTCTGATGGGTCCATTTAAAAGAGTGCCTACTCTGTCTCCTCATGTGAAGGGCCTGAATTCATTATTAATTAATCCAACAGTTATCCTAGTGTATTAATAGTGTGTGGTAGAAGCACTACATTCTGCAACCTTCAGCTGTTCTGTAAAACCTTTTGAAAAGTACTTTTGTCATAATCAGAGTCATTAAATTGCTCTTATTAGCAGAAGATCTGCTGGTGATGTCCTTTCTCTGCAACTGGAAAACCATTAAAGGCTGGACTCTCTGAACACAACATTTTTGAACGGCGCCAGTGTTAAAACAGATCCTAAACTCTGTTAATGTGCAATGTGAAAAGAAACAGTTTCAGAGCCATATCTTCCTGTAACTCCCATTAGTGCCTTGAAGTGGCGTAGGCTGTAATGGTTTCCTAAATTGTCTTCTGCCCCTAGAGGCAAGGCAAGGACTGAGCAAAGCAGTGCAGACTTGGGCAGGGGTAAGCTCCTGGGAATGACTGCTGCAGTTCCATCTCCCTGTTCCCAGTCACACTCTCTATGGTTTGCCATTGAAGTCAGGCACTGTAATCAGGTTATCTTGCCCAGCTGCTAGATTGAATTTGCATGCACAGATTGAATATTCCTCCCTCTACCCATGGAAAGATGATTAAAAAAAAAAAAAAAAAAAAAGGAAAACGAAAAAAGAAAAGGCTTATGACATATACTTCTGACACACAAAAAGAACAAAAATCAAGTACTTTAGGAGACACTTAATTATCTTTTACCACCCATGTAAATCACACTTCAATAGTGAATAGCCAAACCCCCAAAAGGCAGAACATTTGCAGGCCTCTCTCATTCCGATTTGTGTTTACTGACATCTACTGGCTGCTCTGACTCACACCTTCATTGCCGGGGGAACCAGAGGGTCAGTTTTGCACTGCTGTAACCCCAGCGACTTTACAACATCAGCCACATAAGGGGAAACTGGTCCTTCCTGTCCCTATGTATAATACAGAAAATCCAATTTACATGTACTACTTCTAAAAATTATCTTTCTAAAAATATGATTCATTAATAGGGTACCTATTAAAATGCCTCAAGTAAAAGGACATGCAGTAGAATAGAGTTGCCAAATTCAAAACCATCCCCACTAAATACTTCTCCCTTTTGTGACATCCAGGCAGAATCCAAGGAGAATGTGCTTTATAAAGAAACACTGCTTGTAGAATACAGTTTAAAAAAGTTATCTACTAGACTACAACAATTATTTAGACAATGTTATTGCAGTGTATTTTGCAAACTTATACAGAAACAGATCACTTTATTCAGTATAATGAGATGATTCATTAGCACCCATTAACTATTTAGAAAAATAATACTTTTCTCCAGCAAGTAGAATCACAAAATCATAGAATAGCTTGGGTTAGAAGGGACCTTTGAAGGTCATCTAGTCCAACTCCCCTGCAAGAAGCAGAGACATCTCCAACCAGATCAGCTTGCTCAGAGCTCCATCCAACCTGGCCTTGAATGTTTCCAGGGATGGGGCATCACCTCTCTGGGCAACCTGTTCCAGGGTTCTGCCACCCTTACTGGAAAAAAATTTCTTCCTTACATCCAGTCTGAATCTACCTCCCTCTATTTTGAAAGTATTACCCCTACTCCTGTCACAACAGGCCTTGTTAAAGAGTTTCTCCCCATCTTTCATGTAGCCCCCCTTCAGGTACTGGAAGACCGCTATCAGGTCTCCCCGGAGCCTTTTCTTCTACAGGCTGAACAGCCCCAACTCTCTCAGTCTGTTCTCATACGAAAGGGGCTCCAGCCCGCTGATCATCTTCGTGGCCCTCCTCCGGACCTTCTCCAACTGGTCTACATCTTTCTTATGTTGGGGGCTCCAGATCTGGACACAGTACTCCAGGTGGGGTCTCAGGAGAGCAGAATAGAGGGGGAGAATCACCTCCCTTAACCTGCTAGCCACACTTCTTTTCTACAAAAAAATTTAGGCAAACAGAAAATAACCAATATTGACTGAAAAACAATAGACAACACATTTTTTTTTCAATGTGATTGATGTAGCAGGAATTTTTCCAACTGAAATCTCAATGATTTTGTCACCTCGCTTAAAAGACAGCTACTCTAGGGAAGTTGCATATCCTTCTATTGTGCCTTAGTATTGGTTAAATATAGTCTGGGAAACACTACTGCCTCTTGACTCAAAATTAAAAAAAAATGTGCTCTGAAATACTGTCTGAAAGGAGAGGAAGCCAGAGTTGGCTCTTTGAGTAAACATAGCCAGTCAATAAATGGCAAAATTTGATTCACCTTTAAAGAACTGCAGAACCACAAATTTTCCTTGTTATAACAAATTTTGCTAAGACTTGAATTAGTCTTCCAAGAGAAATATTCAGAAGCTTACCATTTTGTTTAATACTAAATTAGCTAAAGCAGTCACAGGAATGTTTCACAGGAATTAACAGGAAATAGTTTCTCTCTGAGATTTATTTGAGAAGAGCCAATGGATGACTCAGTCTATGACTTCAGGATGTTTTCCTACCAAAACCGACTGTCCTTCTAAAATCAGCCAATGCTTTCTGATGCCATCAAAAGTAGAGCAAGTAGTAAGGCCCAAAACAAAGTGACGTTCTCCCACTAGCAATGAGGAAAGAATTTCAGTTTCCTGAAATTTCTGCTTTTCCTTTCTTTCTTGCACACTGAAATCTTCCAATGAAAGTATCATAGACATTAAAAGTATTTCCCTCCATCACTGTTCTTAAATAGGTAGCTTTTAAAATATAGAGTATTGGATAAGTGTCTGCTTTGAATGCATCACGCTTTCACGAGGTTAAGTCCTCAGTGGAAAAATTTTAGATATCTGGATTATTTAGGTCAAATTTCCTAAATTTTAGAAGAAGGGCTAGAAAGAGCTACTGATCTCTTGTGGATGAACAGATGAAATAGAATACTTATTTCTGAAGAGTGATGTAAAAGAAATATGCATCAAACTGAAGGCAAAGCATGGGATTTCAGGAAAAAAAGTCTCACAGGAACCCAGGAGAGATGAAGAATATCTGAATAGACACTTAAGAGTTGGGCAGTTCACTATCAAAAGCAGCTCAACTTCAGTTCATATGTTCATAGACTAGAGATGAATCAGAAAAAAAATCAAATTAATATTCCAATAAACTAAGAAGTATTTAGGCTTATCTATATTCTGCATCACATGCTGAGAAGAAGTTTCCAAAATTCTGGTACCACTCTTCTCTGAATACATAAAAAAAAGTTTTACAGTGTCAGACAATACTGAATGCCAGAAAATTCTCATGGTGTTGCATCGCCAAATAATATTCCTTTTGTTCCGTTCTGTTAGGTGCTACCCAAGATGGCAAGGGCAAATTAGGAAGCTTAGTAATATCGCAGACAAATGCTCCTTTTAAATATGGAAATGCATTCTACAGCTCCCAAAATAAATTCTCAGATGAACACACATCATCCTGTGAAGTTTAATTAACTAGTGTTTGGGTTTTATCAAAACAGCAGCCTTTTTGGAACAGCGTAGAGAAGTTGGCTTTAGTTGGCTACTGAAACGTTCAAGGCCTAATTTTCCCTATGTGAAAAAGACACACACTAGTTTCTGAAAACTTCACTAGTCAAATCCTCTAGCATGAAACTATGAACAAATTATAAACCAACATATTTTCATTAATAAAATATAATTGGCACATAACTCTGCTAATAGAACTGAATGAGGAGTAACTCACTAACTTAACTGGAGTACCTTGCATTTTGGCCTAACTTTTTTTATAAGTAACTTTAATTCTGTCATCTAATCCTTCAGCCATATTGCTAAGACAAAATTGCTGTCCAGTTTATAATTAAAGTTTTATCTTTAAGGACAAAATACTGAGATAAATACTCTATTTTCAGAACGACAAACATTATCTGCTATTATTGTTTATTGTTGGAGAGAGATAGACACCACTGCCTTGACTGCAGTCATTTTTGGGGAGGATCTTATGATTCCAATATGTGAGAGAAGCACAAAACAGAACCATAAAGCATGGCACCTAGATTATAAGCAGCAAAGCATTCATATTTTAACATGTGAGAAGCATAATTTTAGCACTATGAACAATGCATCATTATAATCATGGTAAAGGAAATGACTAAGAAGAAACCCTACTCACAATAATTTTCTCGTTTCCTATTTTCTACAAACTGCCCTGAAGCCTTCCTCAGAAACAAGATGATAAAGCAGAGAGACTGCGTACCTTGAAGATCACCAACACCTTGAAGATTTATTAACTAAGAAGAAAAGCATTCTAAAATCAAAGGCCATTGCTAGTAACCCAGTGCTCTAAACTCCCATCTAAAGAACAACACCATCTGAAAACCCAGTCAACACAGGTCCTGAGTTTCCTGAAATTAGCACATAGCTTTGCAGATCAGCAGGTATGTAGGTAAAACACCAGTCAAGACCAAACTTTACAAGGTGAAATGAAAATGTAGTACTGTAGATGGATATACATATAAATTCATCCTAAATGAACTTAGTGGACTACCAGAAGCAGCATAACAACATTAACATGGCATAGTCCATTGGTTAAAATGTCTGAAAAGAGAGCCAATCTGAGTGCCTAACATAGCCTCTTTTCTAAAGAGTCACTGCTGAAACAACGACTTTCAAGACCCAGACTCCATCTTTGCATGACTGTATAGACTGCTTGATTGTATAGACTGCAGTTAATTTTTTTTTGTAAACAGATGAAGCTTTTTTTTTTTTTTAAGCAGAAGCAGTTATTTCAGGAGTAATATATATTTTAAGAGTTTGTCACTGTAAAGGAAGAAAAGTATGACACTGTAAATAAAGGTAGAAAAATTAGCCAAAGGCTATTTTAGCCTTCCTCAAAGGTGGAGATATGCAGAACACATCAGCTAATATTGAGAAGAAAAAGGGAAATATATGTTTGCCCATTATACAAACAGGATACTCAGTTTCCTACCAGTGCCAGGATCTTTGTCCATCTGTGAATAAGCCCAAAAGACTACTAGCATGTAGTGACGGGCTATCACAGATTTTTTGTTGCCTTTTAGAATTACTAGACCAATTACACATAAAATTACAGATTATTTTGCTTCCCTACAAATTACAACAACTTCCCTATTGTTGACTATTGTTGTTATTTATTAATAAACACAACCTCGCTCTAGAGCCTTTCAATGACAAATCTCAAAGCACTTTTCAGTATTGGTACTGTTAACTCTTTATTCTTGGAGACAGTGAAGCACAAGAGAAAGTGATTTCTTTGATTTCTCTGGCAAGATACACAAGGGGGAAGAAAGAATGAGGAGTGGTTAAGAATGCTCTTAAAAAATGACAGGGAGCACAGTATTAAAGATACTATCCAAATAGCAAGGTCTTTGACTTGAATGTCCAAATTGTACTCTTCTCGCTCATTCCCAGCAGAAATCTTCTTAGATCTCTTAAAGAAGCAATGATTGCCCTGTCAAATTTCTATCTAAAACATGCAGTGTCTTTTAGAAGAGACCTGCTTTACTTGGACAATAGGAGGAATGACAAAGTCTTATCTTTTAGCCGTAAAGATATTAAATTCAAAATTGAGCAATAATAATCTAAGAAGAAATTCTTACTGTGGTTTGTTTTTAGTAAGCCATGCAGAACCATATTGCAAATGTACTGTACTCCATCACCTGAAGGAGTGACAGAATGAACTCAAGCATGTGTCTCATACTTAGAATCCTATAATATTTCAAAAGACACCTCTCACTCATGTTCATTTTTTCTCACTGATCACAGATGAAGAATATCATAGCCAGAGAGACATCTTTTATTGTTAGTCCTGCAAATAAAGTCTGGAGTTTGAAAAGCAAGCTGTGTTCCTCGTGATCATTTATCAGCAAGATTTTGACATTCACAACTTCATTAAATAATTTTGCTGGTGACACAAGACAGCCCAATGGTCTTGTTATCACTAGCATCATCACTATCAGCATCTCTAAAAGGGTAAAAGGTTTCCAAAAGAATGACTCTTTTTATTAAAAGGAAATATCCGCAATTTAACTCTGAATACACACAGAGAGCAAACTGATGAAGAAAAGATCATCTTTAAAAGCACAACAAAGCCACCACCAGGAGTCTGAGTCCCATTTAAGCAACACAGACACTATTTAATCATGTTCTTATGGTAAACAGTACCCCCGAATTCCTATTAGAGCATTTTTGTGACATTATTAAAGACAGTTCCCACCATGAGGAGTTTATAATCCAACATAGAACAAAGAATCCACGAAAAAGCTATTGATTTAACTAAAAATAGAAAAATTTATGATTTTCAAATCTGTTTTAGGTTTATAATGAACTAACAGCCTAATAGCAAAATTAAAACAAAATTTTCTTCAGAATATTTGACAATGTACAAAGTTAAAAGATGGTTTTTAGTGCAAGGAAACCATAGTACCTTATAGCAAAACATTTATATTTATTCTTTGAGACTGACTGATTGCCATGGGAACAGGTGACCAAAAACCTAAAAAAGCATATAATCTATAGGCAAGAGGTGAACAAAAACTTGTGTATGTATTCAGATTATCTATACTCAGACATACATAAGACTGCTAAAAATATAGTAACAGTATGATCATTAGAAAACATCCTTACAATTTTTAAAAGGTTAGTAACACAGTGGATTGCCTTCACAGAAGAGAATTACACATGGATTTGTAAAACTATAGAGTTTTCTCTGTCAAATAGATGTTAAATCTTTTTTGAAAGTACTTATCTAATCTGAAGGCTATTATATTATTTTTTTTCAGGTTCAGATATCATGTTGCATCATTGAATTTATTTCCAAACACAACACAGAAAATACAATGCAGTGACACGACTAATATCTGAATTTAGTACAAATACATTCTGAGATTAGATTGCCACTATTTTCAACTTCAAAAAAAAAAAAAAAAAAGGGGACACTGTTCTTGGATGTGCAATTGCTACTCTGATGAACTCCAAAGGCATTAAAAAATGAATCAGTGTGAGCTACGTGAGTAAAGAAGTAAAGTATACCTATGTGGAACCTCTCCACTTCCCAGGTTGCTGGCAAAATGTAAGAAGATTTGAAGCTAATTTTGAGAGAGGACCACAGAAGCTACAATGAGAGGAGACTTTAGCAGAAAAGAAATCCATGATGGACACCAAACATCAATAAAAATTCTCCTGAAAAAATGGACACTTCTGTGCCTAATGGAAGCTGAACTTCTCTGCAAACTCTGTTTCTTCTGTGCCTGCAGAGTTCTTCTAAATGTTTTAACCAGGGTAACCAGAGGTTACTTGCTCTGCAGCATGCCACTCTTCATTGAAAGAGCCTGTGGAGTTGCTCCACAGTGAACTCAGTGACTGAACTAAATACTTGGGATCAACTGTGAGTAACATATTGCCATGTGAAACACAGCCAGAGCAAACCTGCCAAGTCTTATGCAATCTGCATTCAGCATGAGACTCGCTTCTACTCCTTCTCCACTCTCCTGTTCCCCACTATGGTACCAGCCATTGAGGGAGGCATCTGCCTTGATCTGGCACATTGACTATGACGCCCTGACTTGAGCCTACTACCTAGTACTAATACCTAATTCTCCCCTGGCTCATTGGAGGACTCTGTATGCCAGATACAACTTTTCATTGAATTTCATGCTCCATAACCCATATTTTCTAAAGCCACGTGCACCTGGTAGATGAGTCCTGCCATGCTCCAGGGGAGAGGTGTGACAATGTGCTGAAGTGCAGCAGAGTGCGAACTGTCAGGGCTCTTTGCTCCATGAAACCCCAGGAGAACTCAGATTTTCCTCTGCTACAGCTTAACATGATGACCCATTTCCATCAGATGAGGCTGCGCACACAAACCATGCAAAAGCACAGCTAGGTACACGTTTCCACATACACGAGCTCTTGCATGTTGAATGAGACATAAATGGAGATATCTGAAATCCACTTAAGAAAAAAAAATCAAAACTAAGGAACTATAGAATAATATCAGTAGGAAGGGTCATCTGGTTCCACACGGAGCCAACTTTGAAGTTATATCAGGTTGTCCTGATGTTTTGCATGTCTGCAAGAATGGAGATCCCACAAACTCTCTATGTAACCTGCCCTCGTGTTTGATCGCCCTTATAGCAAACAATTTGTTCTCTATGCCTGGCTGCGACTTCTGTCCATTGCTTTTCATTCTTTCACTGCAGACCTCTGAGTCTGTCCTCTACCATGGTGTAGTCGAAGTCAGAAATTAGATATCGTCTTCCCTCCTCGTCTCGCCTCTCCCTCTCCTCCCTCTCCTCTCCCCGCACTATGAGCATTTGTGCTCATATTGCTGCTACATTTGTTCCTAGGAGATGCTGAGAATATGTTCAGATAGCTGTTCAGATGTTCAGATAGCTGTAAGCTATCTGAACTATTTCTGACTGACCTGCAGAACAACTTTCTGTTCCTTCCTAAATATCCACAGAGTCACAGGAAGACAACAGAAAACTATCAGTAATGGAGTGGAATTAGCTGGTGTCCACTCCATAGGGCAGTTACGCTAATAGGCAACAAACTTTCCTACCTCAAGTTTCAGCCTGTACTTCCTGATATGATTATTAAGTCAAATTAGGAAAAAGACAGAATGCATTCACCTCAGGGTTTTTATATATAGACATAACTTGCACATTAATAGTCTCAGATTTTATTGTGAAAAAAAGCAAAAACCATACACAAAAAAGAAAAGAAAAGCTCCAAGATTAAACGGAGAGGCTGTGCAGAAGAATCTTACTTTGCAGTTTCAGTCTCTGTAAATGGTCAGGGATAAGATCTGACTCTTAGAATAGATTTTCAGACTTTACTCAGAATTTCCTAGTTTGGTCAAAGCACTTAATTTAGAACCCCCAGTGACTAAAATGTAATCTACAGCTTTCATTTTACAAGCCATTACACAGATTCAATGCTGTAATATTTTTTTCTTTGTAATATAGGCTGCTGGCAAGTATATTTCTTTTTTTTTTTTAATTGTGCAGAACTTGAGAAGTAGGTGCTAAAAGACATTTTTAAACATTCTTGATAAAAACCCACTAAATCAGCCCCATCATGCTTGCTCAGTGCATCTGCATGGTGAGGAGGGGCTCACAGCAGCTGTATCACAATGTACATCACAACTTAATAGTACCAGAGAAGGTACATATAGCGTCCTAGGTATTTAACTTTGGTATAGAATGACTGCTTCACTAGTAAAACAGATTTTGTGAGATATATGTAATGGAGGGTGTGGCACGGTAGGAAAGGGATATGAGCTACTTTTTCTAGACTCGTTCTCCAGATCACACTCTCAAAATAAATATGTGCTGCTGCTCCAAATAATGAACTATTAAATACTCAAAAAGGGGCATCAGCACCACCACCAGCCAGGTGAACTTCCTTTGTGGGAAGAAATAAGCAAAAGTACAATTCCAGCAGATTTTGGATTTGCATTCCCTTTGCAATCTGAATTGCAATCCTCACCGCAGGCTAGAGAGAGAGAAGCAGAATGTAAGACACACACCAACAGATTTAATATCATAGAATCATAGAATCACATGGTTGGATGGGACCTATAAGATCATCTAGTCCAACCGTCTAATATCATTTGTTTTATTCTAATAGGTAAGCTGGCACAAGTAATTGTCAGATCAGTTTTCCTCCAAGCACAAATTTTGGTACAGACCTGCAGTAATTCTGTTTCAGTAACTGCCATTGCCCTTGTGGAGAATGGCTGTTATTCAGCAAGCATTCAGACTTTTATCTCGTTACACATTCCGCAGTCCACTCAGCCAGGTCACGAGTGCAAGCCAGAGTGTCCAACAGAAAACCTGCAGGGTGCTAAGGCTTTGCCCCAAAGAAACAGTGGAGAAAATGTATTCCAGAAGGGTCAAAAGAGAAAAGAAAAAAGATAAGAAAACAATCGTATATATAAACTGAATGTTTAAATCTTTTCCCTCCTGGAAATGTAAAATGACAGTTCGAGTGAATGGCTCTCACATGATGCTGTCACCCTTCATTCTGCAACTTTAGCTGAACGACGTCTAACAGAAAGCTCTTTTCACCTCACCTTCAGGGATTAGATTTTTGCAGCATATTTAGGTAACTTCTAATGCACGAACATTAAAGACATTCAAATCTGTAATGCAAGGAATATTCTAACCAACAAATACCTCATGGTTTATTCCTGTATACTGCTAACGCACTGCAGTGTGCAGCAGTAACTATTGGCTTGTAAAACCTCATTACATCAATATGCACTAAATCACTGTCCTTTCTTCCTAGTGAGAAAATGTAGAAATGAAACACATAATATCTGATGCACCATCACTCACCGGGCTATCTCTGTACAGCCCATCCCTAATATGTACAACTACCATTAAGCACCCTCCCTAGTGCAGTTTTCAGGACTGGGCTTCTATACATCAAGCTCTTTGTCAAAGGACTGATTCATAGATACAATGTTACATAGAATAATGCAGCTATTATTGCTTGCTTTTAGTTCTGTTCATTTAAAAAGTAATTTTACTTCCATCTTGCCTTGCACCATATTTTTTAAAAAAACCCTATAAATCATACCTGCTTAATGTACACTAGGTCAACTTCTTGTTATGCATTATGATCACACCAGACAGACACACTATTCTACGCTATTCAGACAGACATTTGGAAACAACACAGCATCACACAGAGATACCAAACTGAAAGTAAATGATCTAAAGCTGATCTGAGTCTGTGCACTCTAATTGCATTAGCCTGACACTATGATATCCTGACAAACTTGCACAGCTGTCCTTCTTCTAGTACCTGGGCTACGCTCTACATGACACTACTTGTTAATTCTTGACCTGAAATGTTCAGGGCCTGAAAAAACAAAGCCATAAATGGAAAATGGGAAGAGAAGAAGACAAAATACTAGTATTTCTCAAGTCCATGAAACCTGCCATGAGCACATCAGCATGTTCTAGACCATCAGGCTTAATAACAAGAATTAAATGACCAGGGTAATAGCAGGCACAGGTTTGCTAGGCTCATCCAGTTGCACTTTAGTCGGAACCTGTGATTACTTTCCATACTAGGCCAAGGACACTGATCAAGACTGCAGTGGTAGTGAGAGTATAAATCAAGCTAGTTGCTACTAAGCAATATCAGCAAGGAGTTTTAAAAAGTTCTCTCTGTGTCCTAGGTATAATTATTCTCCAAATATACTGCAGTATTTCCATACTACTCAGCTTCCTCATTTAAAATGTTACTTTTTAATACCTCTTTTGTACAATGAAAAGCACAAATTGCAGATGGGTGCACAGGCAATCCTCCAAAAGGTCAGACCAGTCACAGTTAGCATCTTAGGGAGGAGGATAGTTAGACTCAGTAGCAGGAATGCAAATGTATTAGTTAACTGATGTACGTTCAGTAGTAGCTAGCAAGTTTTAACCAATCTCAATAGTGTTTATATACTGCAATTAAAGTTTCTAAAGCAAAAACAAACATTCAAGTGCTTTTGTTGATCTAGCTTCGTTATTTACCATGAGTAAAGGTACTATGTTATAGAAAATACCTGTGTGGATTCCAGGAGCCACTCTCTAATATCAAAAAGTTTTACTTTGTTTGTTTGCTTCTGCAGAAGTACCTCTATTTATTTTGTAGCTATTCTAGTACTAAGATTACTCTCTCATAATAAAATTGATGGATTATCCCGAAATTTAGGATATTTGGGGTGGTGATGAAAAAGCTTTGCAGAGATCTTGCTTAGAATTTTACTGCACTAAAAAATTCAGAATTATGAAAATGTTGTAAATTGAACTTCTCTGAAAGGCTAGGTGTAGAGGAATGCACCAAGTGCACATGAAAGGTCTTTTTCCAGCTGGTAGAGCAAGACTGAAACTCTAATTTATCACTCACATTAATATGGTAGATTAGCATGCCATTTGGCGTAAATTTCTGAAACCCAGACAGCTATTCAGGTAAGTCAGCTAACGCACATGGACACAACTATATACAATAAGAGGGGGATGGCTCCCTTTTGAGCAGGATGCCAGACTGGGGAGATGGGGCACAGCATAGACAGAAGCATGACCTTGCCAAACTGAGCAGGTCTCCCTGCTAGCCTCATTTCCTGAAACCTATGGGGAGATGGAAGGTCACAGTGTAGGGCTACTCTGGCTGTGCCAACTATCATTGCTGGTCAGGGCTAGGCAAGGCTCCTTGCCAGAAAAAAAGAGCAGGGAAGGGGGTTTGGGGCCAACTTTCCTCAGTATCATGCCATAGGTGGAAATTCAAAGGGAAGATACACTCAGAAGAAAAGAGTGTGCAAAGCTCTTTGCAATTATAATCTTCCAAACTGATAGCCAGTACCTGTGACAATTTTTTATCTTTGCTTACTCAGATATTATTGCACCACATTAGCAATATTGCTAAGAGGAGGGGCACAAAGTGTACCTCTAAACATTATAAGCCTATTTAGATGATGTTCATGTACATGATGTTCATGCACATAGTAATACTAGGTATGTGTAAAAATGTGCTACAAGTTATTTTTTGTCACTTTTAAGCAAATTTTTTATTCTATCTTTTTTTTTCTGATTGGTTATAGTAAGAATAACTGGTCTTTCTTTTGGGTCTGGCAATCTAAGACATTGGACGGGTACAGAAAACTCCATATAAACCTCAGATGCATGTTTGAGAGGAAGACAATATCACTCAAATGAATTTACTGTAAATTGAACAAAACATTTTAGCATGGATTAGCAAAGAGTTTCATCTAGCCCAAGTCTGCAGGGTTTTGACAAATGACCCATTGAAAAAAAATTGCCTGGCTCTACATCTTGCACTGTTTTGTATTCTGTAAAACCTAGCTATACTTAGGTCCAACAAGAAGATTTGAACTTCTCTACTGGATTTACATCACAGTCGCTTATTAAAGCCCTATCTTGTAATCTGATCTGAGCTAATGACATTTGGCTCTCTCTGAATCCTCCTGCTGTGTTAACACTGCACATGAGAAGGGAGGGCTTTTCTCCGCATTAAATTCCATGACTGAAACACCCAACATTTTCACTTATACTTCAGGAGGGAGTCTCAGGCTGGGATAACCACTGCTGACTCCCTGCAACCTTGGGCAAATTGCCTCACCCTTGTATGGCTATGTATTTTAAATCTGTTAAACATGAATAATAACACTGGAGAGCACTTTTATGTCTTTGGATGAAAGACTTAGTATAGTACAAAGTATTTGTGTTTAATATCAGAATATAGCTTTCACAGTAGCTTCTTATATGGAGTGGAAAATGATGATCTTATATAATCTGTTGTATATGGGCACTGACAGTTTATCCTTGAGGGTCTGGCAAGAAATAACTATGAGAAGGTAATGGCTGTGAAGAATGTTTTTCTCTACCCATGACACATCTCCTAGGACACAAAGGTCTCAGCAATTAGTTTTGTTCCTCTTTTGAGGAAAGTACATTAGGCAATATCAGGGAAATCCTGTAGTCACTTAGGGTAAATGCACCCAAAGCCCTACTGCTGTTCTGTATGGGCAGATTTTTTTTCTGATTCCAGGCCCCCAATGGCCATATTAGCCCCTTACAGAGTGACCATAATGAAAGAATGAATAAATAGACACTATTTTGTGTAAATTTCCTCACCAGCACAGACAACTAATTCTGGTTGTATTTTGACCACAACCCAAGGAAGAGCTCAAGCTCAAACTTAGACAGTACATCAGTGCAAGTCTACTCCCATTCACACGCCCAGGGCAAACTCCTGGCTGTTGGTGGGGTAGAAGCTTCACTCTCTCCATCTGGAGAGGAGGTGCACTCTGAGCTTGGCCCATACACCTCTGGATACCGTGCAGCTGAGCACAAGCCTTGCTGGAAGGGCTCTTAGATGATATGCCATGAAAGCAGAAGGGACTTACAGCATGTGAGCTTTATACACTCATTTTAAAGTATCTATGTTTGCAGAGCACCAATCCACCAGCAACCTCCTTTATTCAACACATATTTGGGGCCAAGAAATACTGCATACCCTAGACCACCAGCTAGACTTAATGAACAGGGCCTTAAGTCCTTAAGCCTGTTCTCCCAGGCAACAAGCAGGACCCGAGGTAATGGCCACAAGTTGTACCAGAGGAGGTTTAGGTTGGACGTGAGGAAAAACTTTTTCTCCCAAAGAGTGGTCAGGCACTGGAATGGCCTGCCCAGGGAGGTGGTGGAGTTGCCGTCCCTGGCAGTGTTCAAGAGCCGGCTTGATGAGGAGCTACAAGATATGGTTTAGTAGCTCTGGCAGCAATGGTAGTGGGAAGACGGTTGGACTGGATGATCTTATAGGTCCCATCCAACCATGTGATTCTATGATTCTATGAAGCCAGACTCCATCAGTATGGAGTGTGTTGAAGGGAGTTCAGGCTGGAAACCCCAACTGAGCACACAGTTATGGAAATACTTCACCCTACTAGTGGGAAACACAGCAACTCACAGGCGGGTACCAAGTAAATATTTGCAGGCTGGGGGCTTTAATGAGTTGTTTGCAGTCTTCCAAGTCTTCTCTTCAGAAAATGTCTCTGAAGAGAAGACAGTTTATAAGACAAGATAACAGAATATTCTCTGGGAATTTGAGGTATAAAAACCAGACCTGAAGACAACAAAAGCATAAAGGATGTACAAGAAAGTTCAAACCCTTCTAAACTAATCACACTGCAAACACTTTCAAGTTGAGGCTGTGTTTCTCTAGTGTATTTCTGGATACATTGAAGTGTCTTGAGGAAAAAAAAAAAGCATATAAAATAAAAATAACCTTTCTGAAAGCATTTTTCTCTAATTTCATAATCAGGAATTGGGCTAGAAAAATGGAAAGCCAGTTCAGAAATGTGTTAATTTAGAAAATGGCAGGAGAATCTTAGAAAGACTATTCTGTTTTTATCTGGTTTTTAGTGGTGATTTTTGGTAGTGTTTTGGTTATTCACCACCAGCTGGCCAAGTCAATAAACTGTGTGGGTCACACATGAGAGAGCTGATAAATGAACAGCTAGAAGGATTTAAATTTAATGTCAGCGTCTCCATTAAAGAAATATTCAAAGTATGGGAATAAAGAAATACTGAATGTTAAATCAGAAGTATAGTGACACAGCTGGTGTTCTACAAATAAATAACCTAAGGAAATTTGTATCTACTCAAATGGAGAAGAGATAGTAAATAAATATTATTACCTGTAAATAAATCTCTTGCAAGTGCTTTTGTAAAACAAACAAATCTTTCCAAACCAGTAAATGCCGACGTTTATTTGCATGCTGCTGAAGCCAAAAATCTTGAATAATTTTGGCCATTAGAGTGTACTTACTCTGCATCTATTTGTCCTTTCCTTTAAATAGAAAGCTAATACTCCATTCTCCCTTGAAGAATTATTAGAAGACAAAATGCTGAAGGATAAAACAAACACAAATTAAATGGTGGTAGGAATCTCAAGAGAAGATTAATTCAGTTTACATTTTGGGGGGTTTTAATTGCTGGTAAATTACACTTCTGAAATCATGTTCAGAGGATGGAAAGGTTTCTGCTCCGCTTTGTAAACCATTTTCATATATTTCAGGCATGAAGCCAACTGACTACAATGACATACAGAACTGTAGAACTCATAGGATGTTGGCCATACATTCATTGGCATAAAAGAAGAGTTCAAAACACTTAACAAGTTGGTTTTTTTTTTCCTTTTGATTTTTCCAAGCTTACCTGAATGCTCCTTTTTCAATACGTACTCAGTTATATGTCAGTTTCCAAGCACAATAAAAATCATAGTAAATTGGTAATAAGCAAAAAGAAGCAAACTAATTAAATCAAAACCTGACCATAACTGATCATGTTATTTCCAACTAAAAAAAAAGAAAAGTCTTATTTTAGGGTAAGACTTCACTGCTATTCAGGTCAACTTTCAAGTACAAAGTACCAGCAGTGAAGCATAGGTTCTTTTATTAAGAAACATACCAATCACAACATGTAATGGCTACAAGAGTTGGAAGGGAGAAAGGTGAAGGTATTTCAATGTTTGGTAGTTCATGTGATAAGCAATCAATAATACTAATAACAGTGGAGAAAGAAAAACAAATACTTTGTTATACAGAAGAGGGCATTATTCTTGAAATACCTGTGTACCCACCAGTCTGTCTATTGCAGTACTTTAGTTACAGGTTGGGACGCATTGAATATTAACAGAGGTCAAGAAGAACAAATCTTTCACTATGCTTAGCTCTTCTGTGCCTAATTCTAATCCTTAAAGAGATAAATGTCATTGTTGTAGTTTAGCCCCCTCGCTGATGGGGCAGTATGCTTCCTTCTCCTCCCCCTCTTTCTTCACTGACCTTGGCGTCTGCAGCCATTCCTCTCCCAAGAAATTCTTCACAACAGGCAGGCAGATGCCTCTCAGGTTCTCTTTACATCTCATCTCCTCTCCAATTCTTGCAGCCAGACCGGGCCAAGTCAAGCCCGGTGGGAGGCCAGAGGGTGAGGGCTGCAAGGCCCACAAGGCTCGCGCCTCCTCCTCTCTGCCCTTCTTCAGCTTCTTCACATCTTCTTTCTTTTTTTTTTTTCCCTGTTTTTCACCTTCTTAAATACATATTTTTGCAGAGGTATTATCACTGAACATTCTGTCACCAATTGGCTTGGCCCTGGCCAGTAGCAGGTCTGCCCTAGGCCTGGCCAAGTCCACCGGACAAGGGGGAAACAACTAGCAGCTTCTTGCAGAAGCTGCCACTGTAGCCCCCCCTCACCAAATAAAACTAACACAGTCATAAATGAGAACTCTTCTTAAAAGATCCATCCCCTGCTTTTTAAAAGTAAAATCTACACCAAGGTGCATCTTATAACAAGGTTTTGTCTTCAGTATTTTTCTGTATTATTGTTATACAGAATAAGACTATTGTTAGATAGTAGGGATCAATCATGTGAGTACTTAGAAATATCATGAGTCACCACACTAACGGCAGTGAAGTTAAATAAATGAAAGTCACAAGTGCTACACTAGAAACAGAGATTGCAACAAAGTAAAAATGCATTGCCTATGGGATCTGTCAAATCTTCGCTCCCACAGCTTCCCAGAGATGATGGGACAGAAGAAAGGAGCAAGCGTTTCAGGAACCAAGGTTACTACACTGGATTGTGGGGTGTTGTTTTCTTTTTCCTGATACCATTGAAGATTTTTTAAGTTAACCTATTTTCTCTCTTGGCACAGTCATTCAGGCCCTAAGACCTCGCTAATTTTGATTGTTTTATACATGATTGTTCAACCAATTTACACATCTTCGTCTGCCGATCCCAGCCATTAAAAACAGGCATTGCAACCCCTATCCCCAAGAACAATTTTTTTTTTTAAAAATTGTTTGTCTAAATTAATCAGAAAAAAAAAAAGATTAATATTGAAGTGGATTAAATTCCATTGCCCCTTAACCATATAAGAATTCTTTTTATGCCAAAGCAATATTTGCTGTTTACTGGCATTATGAAGAGATAGAAATGTTCATGCTAATTTACAACGCACAGAAGAAAAGGTCTTTTGATCAGAGCCTTTTATTTTCATCACTTTGATTGACTGTCAACTATACTAATTATCATAGAACCATTGATCATCCTTGCTGCTAACTAGGAAATGTTGACATGTTTTCTGTGGCATTATTTAGCATGCAAATTTAAGAAGAAATAATGCAAGATCTAATAGGCAAAATTTTCATGTCCACTTCATTTAAGGGACTGTCAACAGCTATTAAAGAATAAAAGTTTAACTTGGCAAAGTTCCTGGAAACAACATATAAAGAAATAGAGCTGTAGACAGTATAGAAATGCCTCCTATTTAGTGGTACTCATATTCTCTCTACACCTTTCTTGCTGAAAACCATTCCCTACTCAAATCCAGCTCCTGAAGTAAAAAGACCTCAAGAATTTGATTTTCAAAAAAAAAAAAAAAATTAAAGGCATTTCATAACTAAGAATAACTGCAAGTTCATCATAACTTTTTCAAAGAGCATCTGTTCATATTTTTCCAAAGTCCACTTTGCTTTAAAAAACATTAATTTTATCCAAAAAATCAGTTTTTATCCTTTATGCACCAATCCTATATATCAAACAAAAGAAAAAAAAAAAATACATGATACATCTCAAAGAAGGAACTAGAAACAATACTTATCCACAGTTTAAATGGGTGCATAGTAGACTGTGGAGCTGCATCTGTTATACTAGTGATAAATTTATCATATCTTTCATCAGTCCATAAGAAGTTTGTGTAACGGCACAGAATCAACATAGCAAAGTCCTATTTACTTCCTTGGCAGCTTCTTTATTAAGATCAATACCAAAAAAAATTACTTAAGCTGACCAGTTAATTATTTTAAATCCACTTAAGACTCCCAAGGTTACTGCTATTTCAACAAAAAAAAAAAAAAAAAAAAAAAAAAAAAAAAAAAAACAAACCACCTGACCTGTGAAATGCAAGAGGTATTGTGAGCAGAATATGAAGAAGAGACAGGAAATGAAAACCTGCTGTGTGCCTCTCCTGCGCTGCCATCCCATGAGGGGTCTGAGAAGCTCGTTTCCACGTCCTGCATTACAAGTACTCTTTTTGATCGCCGGTGAATTAATAATTAGGATCCAGAAAGCTGTAACTTCTGGAGTCATAGCACAGAAGAGGTAAAAAAATAATGAAGTCAGGATGGAAGTGTTTAACTCTGCCTTTGTATGGGTGAATTACAGAACAGGAGCCAGCAGGAGAAACAAGTAGTTACGCCACTTGTGTAAATGTGTTTTCAAATAACAGTAATTTTCTATTAAAATGTCCTCTAATAACCATGAAAATCCCACCTCAATAGTTACCCAGTCACCATTACAGCACTGTATATCTAACTAAGCACTGCATGACTAAGAGCAGGACCTCACAAACTCTTCTGAAGATGGGTTGCCCACGATGTTCACAGTACTGTGAAACCACAGCAGTATCATGAAAGAACTTGAGGAGCAGCCACATGGAGGTTCACTGCTATTCATTAGAAAAGCAAACACTGCTGACAATGTAGTGTAATAGCTTTTTTAAAAAAAAAATGTAAGGCCATAAAAATATCTCAGCTTTTTTCCTCCACCTCTTTCACCTCTTTCTGCTGTCCCAGATATTAACTACAGAAGGTAATAGCACAACTACAACCAGAAGCGGAAAGTTTTTTGTACCTTTCATAATATAGCTAACTATTCCACATCTGGACAACAGAATATTTTGAGGAGGGATCCAGAGGCCTGCAGACAGTATTTCCCTCCCTCATAGAAGTTCATAAGTTTTCCTTGCATTGGGTGGACCAGTAGCATAAACCAGCCCAAAAGCCACCTCAACTAGAAAGTTCCTTTGAATTATACGAATACTGAATTAACACAAAACAATCACAAGACCTCTTCTCTCTCAACCCTTTATGTTATTACAAGTAACAGAAGGAGCTGGATCATGGCTGAGAAACCTCTGCATTGCCAAAGAAGTAGTGAGAGAAAGCAGGCACATTTTTCTAACTTTCCTTTGGGATAAGACAGTCACTGTTCAATATCCACAAAGAGGATGCAACCATCTTTGCTGCATGGCTATGAAATACGGTACACACAGTTCAGATAGACCTCTAAATTCAGACACACCTCTAAATTCAGACCTTTGGTCTTATGCTTGTCAGCTGTCATGATAAGATGGAAATACCTTGTCAAATTCACCTTTATTGATACCGGTTGTGTTGAGCTGACAGTTTGTTCACCACTGTGAACCACATTGGGTAAGACGTATTTCTGAACGAAAAATTTATAATCAAGGTATTAAAGATTAGTAACAATAACATACAAAAGCCCTGATCAATCACACCAATTAAAACATATTGCAGTGGGGTGTTTAAAAATGATAATAAGGTTTAGGGTTTAGGATTTAAACTAATCACAGCACTTTTAGTGAGTACCATCAGTGCTGAATCTCAAAGAAATGTAATCTCAAGAAATGTTTGAAAGATATTGAGGACGTGCAATAATTATACAGGAAAGGTCTTTGTGTTTCTAAAGAATAAAATTTAATTTCTTCTGAGTTTCATAAGAGAGCCTGAGACATTCTACAGTCACCAAATCTTCTCAGAATTTTTAGTAATTTGGAAAATTTTGTTACATGTCATGTGGATGCTGAATGAAGAAAGGAGAAAAGGCATAGCAAGAAGAAGTAAAACAATCTGAATATAGGGACCAAGTGTTCTTTCCAGTATCTCCTGTCTAAGACAAAATTACTGGTCTGAATCCATGGTCATGAGTAGCAAAGACAAGTGATACGAGTTCACTCTATGGACAATCCCTAAACTGTACATGGTCTTTATATTAAAAAAAACCAAACTCATAGTCTAAAAAAGACACTTTCTCTTTATGGAAATACACCTGCATGATTGGTCTAATGGGAGATAAATGCCTCTTTGGGGAGGATCGTTTCTCTGATGCACCCTACTCAAAGTTGCAAAAGTTTGGGAGTACAATTGCGTTCCTGTTTGGTTAGCAGCCTTAGCTGTCCTTACTGCTCTCTGCCTATTCAGAGCGAAGATAGATGCTAATTCTCAGTTGCATCTTGTAATCTGCTTTTAACAATATTAATTGAAAGAATTCATATTACCAGCATGTTTTATCAAATTATATTCTTCCCTCACAGAAAAGCATTTTTTTCTGATACTTTTGAAAACAGCATTAAAGACAATTCTTTCTGATTACTGTCAACACTAAAATGTCTCATGTGGTTCTATAACTATGCTAGCTTTGAAATCTCAATTTTTTTTTTAATTCCTCCTACTCCCTTCAAATCATCCTTTTTAGAAACATTAGAGATTTATTTAAAGGCAAGGGGAAAAATAATGTTGAAGTGTTTTTATTCTCCCCTTATATTTTAGAATCCCTTCCTTTTCTTAGGCCAAAAGCCCCACAAAATAAGGAAGTTTACATGAGACCACTATAACTTTTACTCCATATTTAATATGAAAAGGGCTGTTTCTTTCCTTTTTATGGACAAGAGTCTTTACAAAAACCCTACTGACACTAGGCAGGTATAACAAAGTTTGTTGTGCCTTAACTTCGAGGTATCTAGGCTTTTGATATAAAAGATTAAAAAAAAGACTTTAAAAAGCAGTTGTAAAAATCAAAAAATGTGGCAGACTTTGAATAACAATATATATCCTACTTTCTAGAAACCAAAATCTATCCTTTGTAGTTACAACAGTTGCCTTGATACTGTGTGCAAGTCTGAATGTAAAAATTACAGAAAAAAAATAGCTTAAAGCTGAGAAGCTGTATTTGGCAGTGGACTATATTTATCAAGTTAAATCTCCAGCAACCAATATGGTTCAGCAAAGGAAGCTGAGGGACAGAGAATGGGTTGAGGCACAAGAGCAAGAAAAAGTCAATATGTAAATTAAATCTCTAAAAATGCCACATTCTTAATCAATGTTTTATTCATCCACTTTATTCAGAATTGTAAATGATGATTTTGATGTAATTAATTGCATAACTGAAGACTCATCTCACTATATTAGAGCAGAGGTGCCGTAAATGAGGGGCAGCACCCTACAGTGCCTCACTGTGTGTACCGTTATACCAAGAGTCAGCTGCTGTGCCACCCAGTTTATCATCTAATCTGGTGACTGAAAAGGGATATTGCCTCTACTTTAGTAATAACAGCAGAGGGGATGTCTGGAGGTTTTATAGGAGCAGAAATGGGAATTTATCCCAATCTATATTTTTTAATGCGACTCAGTTCTTTAACAACAAAATCACTTTTAGTCATGTTTCCACTGCAGAATCAGGCCAGCTACAGTAGGCAAACCGGAGCCCAGCTTAGTATAACTGTACTGCGTCTGGCTGGGATGGACTTAGCCTTCCCTGCAGCAGCTCTCATAGTGCGGTGCTTGGTATCTGCACTCAAGTAATGTTGATAACACACGAGCGTTTTGGCAACTGCGGAGCAGTGCTCACACAGCATCAAGGCTGTCTCTCCAATCACCCCCACCCCACAAAGGCCAGTAGGCTGGGTCTGGGCAAGAGTTTGGGAGGGAACATAGACAAGACAGCCGACCCAAGCTGACCAAGGGGTCCATACCATATGATGCTGAGCTCAGCAATAAGAGCTAAGAGAAAGGAGTGTGAGAGAGGTCATTCATTATTAAGGTGTTTGTATTCCGAAGCAATCACTATGTACGAAACCCTACTTCCCAGGAAGTGGCTAGACATCTTCTGAAGATGGGAAGTCGAGAATAAATCTTTTTGCTTTGCTTTGCTTCTGTTCATGGCCTTTGCTTTTCTTCATTAAACTGTCTTTATCTTGACCCACAAGTTTTTCATCTGGTTTTCTCCCCCTGTCCCACTGAGGGGAAGGAGTAAGACAGCAGCTTGGTGGGCATCTGGCAGCCAGGCAAGGTCAACCCACCACAATAACCCAT
This sequence comes from Tetrax tetrax, assembly GCA_009806455.1. Taxonomy (NCBI): domain Eukaryota; kingdom Metazoa; phylum Chordata; class Aves; order Otidiformes; family Otididae; genus Tetrax; species Tetrax tetrax. Next base: position 479,637 of record WHYT01016953.1, read on the forward strand.
AAATACTGATAATGTGTAATGTATATATTAATAGCATTATGAAACATTCCTTGCTTTATCTTCAGAACTTGTTTATGCTTGTATAGTAAAAAAAAAAAAAAGAATGGCAAAGATTTACTGAAGAATCTTTAGAGTCCTACAATGAGAAATTTCTTTGAGGATGGTTGGACAACACAGCTGCATTTAGTAGCCTCCACATACTCTAAAAGATAAAAAAAAAATTAATTATAAAATGACCAAAGTCGATTTGGAAGTCACTGAGTGATAACAGCTATAATGGGGTTCTATTTAATTTCAACAGTCAGCTTTCAGTATCGACAGACATTTTAAGGGCAAAGGTATTATTCTAAACAGTTAAAACCTATTCCTCTTGAACTGTCAACAGAAGCATATGGTGTTAATGAACTAAAGACAGTATTACATTTTTTCATCAAGCTACAATGGTATTTGGCCGAGTATCTTTGTTCTTAATCACGTGCTATATTAACCAATGTGACACTATTGATGAAATTTTTCATTTATGAAAATTGTGCAAAGTCAGATTTCACAGCCATTAATAACAGATTTTTTTTCAGCAATTGTCCTTGTAGCTGACCTTGCTGGTTTTAGAACGGACTTGACAAATATTTCTTCAGGTCCATTTCAGTGCTACAGACATGACTTCTTCACATCTTTAAGTCTGTCTAACAGTTAAAATGTGCGATTTACTTTTATATTCTTTATGCCTTTATATTTTTTTCAAACACTAAGACGTCTGAATAGGCTACTTTATCCCTTCAGGATCCTTCAGAGAAACCTTGGTGTTGCCTTTGAAGAGGCTGCATTTTATGCGATACAGTTTACTCATGCAGAAGGAAAGGCACAGTGAACTTGCAGTGCTCACTGCGGCAGCAACTAACCCTGCTCCTCCTGTGAGTTACCCATTCTTTTCCTTCCTAACTGACTTTCCACATGCCATCAACCTTGATCTCAATCTGTATTGTTAATCTTTATTTTTACAAAATTGTTACAAAGACAAAGGAAAAATAATTAGGAAAATTGCATACAATGTCTTTCAACTAACTTAAATTCCCTTAAGGATAGAAAGAGATTAAGTCCTACCCTACATGCTGGGAACTTAGAGGTAAGATTTGATAACCAAGAAAGAAGAGGAGAAATCCAGAGGGATAACACTTTTCACCTGCTTGTTCTGCCTGGAGAGTGTAGAAAATGACTGAGCTGCAGCTCTACAACTTCAATGCCCATGTCTACCCTGTCCTTGACAGGGGAAGAGAAGGCAGAGTTATGGTGTGCTGCATAAGGCATCTGGCTTTCAACAGCACAACTGTACTGTGGATGGCTGAAATGCAACTTAAGACTCCCAGTCCTCTGCTGGCATAGATGGGCTAAATCCTCTCTCCCAGTCACAAGTTTCAAGTAGATTAAGTTGGATTTGTATTGGTCCAAGTCAGAGGATCAGCCTGACGTGCGAATGGGTGGCATGAAAAGGATGGTTGTAAAAAGTTGTAACTGTCATTTGATTTTTCCAGTAAAATTGATATTCATCAAAAGCTAAGAAGACATATTTTCTGACTGAGCTGTGACATACACACGAATTAATTTTTTCCAGCAGATGCTGCATCACCTTAAACAATAAACAATAATAAACAATGATAAACAATGATAAGCAATAATAATATTTGGAAGCTGCACATTTGAGAATTCTGAATACAGTTTATAATTTGTGAATACTTTTCAAGGTCAACTCTTCCCACTCTTCCTCATGACTGGTACAATATCATTATTTATTTGTATGACATCATCACCAAGAAATGACAATCAAAACCAAAACTTTCTTGAGATGGTCCCTGTATGAATACACAGTGGAAGACTCTCTGCTCAAGGAAGTTCAGGCTAAACCAACACAATGAACTGTACACTGAGGCAGAGGGGAAGAACGAGTACTCATCTTTGAGTAAAGTCTTAGCAGACTGAAGCCCATACTCTCCCAAGAACAAAGCACCTCTGGAAAAATAGCTAACTCATGAATACATGACAGTCTGAGCTGGAATCACAAAACATAACTGCATTAGCTTTGAGAAAACTGTTCCAAAACATCTAAATGACAATGTAGAAGTTTTCCTAACAAAATCCTACGTAAATGAAATTGTCTTGAGCAGTTACAGCAGGAGCCCTGTAATTTTTAGTAATTTTTAAGTAAAATAACTGATTTTAAATTGTGTTTAGTTTTGTGATACTCTTTAATTAGCTTATAGATCATTAAAAATACTGTATAAAATGTGTGGAAAAGAAATTGAACATTAATTAGTTTTTAATGTTCATTATTTTTTGTTCATTTTTAACAGTGTAATATATGCCTTCAGAATATTTGTAATATACTGTAATGTTCTTAGGTTTTTAGTGTCATTGCACAACACAAGTTTTTTCAAGTCATAACAAAGTAAGACAGTTATTGATAATCTTTAAACAATTTTGGAGCATTGTCTTTTTTATATATATACATATGTACGTAAACAGCTAGAGTCTTTGTACCTCGCCTTGCTTCTACCTATTGTTATTATATGGAAATCAACATTTCTTTTCAACATAGGCTTTTCCACATTTCTTTTCTCTGTGTGAAAGCAGTTTAAGCAGTTCTCTCTACCTGCAGCTCATTTCTTGCCCTTATGCTACAGCTTGTCATCTACTGAGTTGTGCCAGTATGGCTGTTTATGGGCTATTCCATAAACCAAGACACAAAAAGTAGAGAGAGTAAAAACAACTGTCCTGGCTTCAGCAGGCATGGAGTTAATTTTCCTCTCAGTAGCCAATGTGTTTTGGATTTTGGATGTGAAGAATGTTGATAAACACCCTGATGATACGAGTTATTGCTAAAGACACCAAGGACACTGTCCAGCTTTCCAGGTCTCACTATTATGCAGGTGCATGAAGCTGGGAGAAAGACAGACAGAATAATTGACCCATGCCATAAACATCATCCTTAGTTTGTAAATGGGGGTTGCCCGAGACGAGGGCATCAATATTTCTCTCGCTCTCACTCCTTTGCTTGCTGCTCAGTTTTGTTTCCGTGATTGCTGCTTGGGATGGGCTGTATCTGTCATTGGGACATCAGGTGGTGAGAAACTGTGCACTGTTCACTTTGCATATTTTAGTATCCTTATATTTTGTTATTATTGTAATTTTCCTTTTCCGTTCTAATAAACTGTCTTCATCTCAACCCACAAGTTTTCCTTTCTTCCCAATTCTCTCCCCCATCCCACTGGGGAGGAGGAGGGTGAGCAAGAAACTGTGTGGTGACTCAGGCTAAACCGCAAGAACAATCTTATTCCAACATCTGCATCAAGGACATGGTTCAGGAGAAAGGTTTAAAGCTGCAAACAAACTTTCTGAATAAATACAAGTGCTGACAGAGCTTCTCGCATGTGCTATACTACAGGCTGTCATTATCCTATATATTGATAATATTCTATCTGAATCTCTAAAGTTGACTCAATAAAACACTTCCAGTATTTAACCTTAGTGATTTTCAGGATCATCTAGATGATGGGTTCAGTATGGCTGCCTGTGTCTTGCTTACAGAACCTGTCTGTGTTAAAGAAATTGCTGTTTCACTGAATACTTCTGGGTAGACAGAATTGAGCAAGGTTGTGTCATGTCTCTTGCTAGCCAAAAAGACCTCTTGCTAGGAAGACCTATTTAAGCGAAGCGCCTCAGAATAATGAGATAAGTCAGAAAATCCCTCTTGGGAAGTTCCTCTGAAGGAAAGAGGCTTGGAGGACTGGAATTTCCTCAAAAGCAAAACAAAGACCAGACGTATTGCTGGGTTTGAGAGGCCTCAAAGCGCGAACGACTTGAAAGGAACTGAGATTCTCAATGTCACAGGAAAACGAAAAGAATACAGATCTGCTGCCTTTACACAAGCATCTACTGTAATTATCAGACCACAGACGTGATAAATTGGCTACACAAAGGAATAAGAAAGTGTCCTGTGACTCAAAAGGGAATCCCAAGGGGACTAGTCACTCTCACTAATACTAATCACATTCAAAAGGGGTGAAGAAAATAAGTTAAGGAAAACATGTAAGGATCTGCTGCTTTGTTCAAATGTATACACACCTTTTATTGGTTAGAGAGGATTCCCTTTCTCCCCGCCTAAATGTTTTCTTTCTGGTCAGTGCAGCTGATGTCCTTTGACCAGCTAATTTATGAACACACAAATGACCACATCGCTGGGGCTCTGAAGGATGTTTAGGGTGTTGTTACTCAGGGGTTTTGGTTTTGATCAGGAGCGTGTTTCTAAACAGCTGTTCTTCCAGCTGTTTCCATTTATTTTAAGGAGGCACATTTATGTGTTGATCATAAAGAGGTCTCAGTGCATGCAGCCAGACTCCTTTTGGATGTAAAAATACCCAAAGCCATGCCACAGAGTGCACCTAACCCACTTGAATTGTTAGGAAGCTAGTCCAAAGAGAAACAAGGGAAATGCTGGCAGCGTGGACATGAGGACATCAGCAATGTTTAACTCCAGAGATTGGCTCCTTTTACACTGCCATGTTAGTTAATGCAAGCACAGACTTACAGATTTCCACAGCCAGAGATCCTAGGATTGACCACAAATGCTTTCATTTCAGCACAGGGATGATGCTGGGAGCTATGCCTCAGGAGCTTCCCAAGACTCCAGAAAACTTAAAAGCCTCCAGTGCAACAGGGCAGCAACCTGCCACGTGGCAGTTGACAACACATGCATGCAATTTCTTCCAACTTTTGCAGCTAATGTCCTTTACTTTCAAATTTACTCATCTCAAAAAACACAGCATCCACTGTTGTGCCTATATCCCACTTGATTGAAATAATTCTCTACTGTTTTAGATTTAATCATAAACTCCAGATTAATGTAATTCCTATTAAAATACACATATTCTAAAGATTATCAGAGACTGACATAGAGAATTTGGTAAAAATACCCAAGGGAACTCTTCCATGGACTAAGAAGAACAGATGACGGAGACAATCCATCAACATAAATTTAAGCTGTATAAATATTTTTATCTTGCAAGCTAAGTCGCCAAGAATCAAGTGTTCTTCTGCACCAATCATGACAGTACATTTTATTCAGAGTTTTGTTAGGTTATTTCCCTTCATTTAAAAAATTTTATTTCAGAAGCCAACTCACTTGTTAAGAAAATTTGATTAGTCTTAAGTAAGCTACTTGTTATTTCACTACAATGCAGTATTAATGGAAATAACATAAAGGATAATGGAATTAAGAACTCAGTAACAGCTCAAACAACATCCCATTACATCAGACTAATTCTAGTGTGTTTCTGTAGTAATCTGTTCTGCACCACTCCAGTGTGCTTATGCAATCAGAGCAAAGAACTGTTGCCAAGGAAACCAATCAACCCAAGACCCCTTGTGTGTGAAAAATGCAGATATTTAACACCAAAAGTCCCATACAAAATAACTTGAAATAGCAACCCAGACTGGACCTACCTCTGACATTTATAAGTTCATGCAAATCTGGCACTTGCTATTTTGACCTTTCAGTTAAATGATTCTGCAACTGTGGACTGAATAGGAAAATTTCTGTTAAAAAAAATTAAAAATATATTGGTCCAACATACAGAAAAGTTTATCTGATATTATTAATTACAACAAAAATGCAAACAACAGAATTGTATCCCACAATTAACTCTCCATTGTTGTTATTACATGTAAAACCAAAAAACCTAGGTCCGCTCTCAACGTTGGCCAATGGAACAAAAATCCTGTTGTACAGAATGAACTGATACAAACTCTTGCTGTCAATGGACAGGCTAAAAAAAAAAAAAAAAAAAAAGAACTTAACTTTAAAGCTTCATACCTTATGGTAAGAAGTTTCTTTGGAAAGCTGCTACTCACAGATGGTAATGCTCAAATTCCTGAACTAGATATTTATTGTAAATGGCTACAGGACTGGATACTAGATTAGCTGCATTATCCAGAAATGTACAGATCTCTATTCTACACGGGGAGAAGCAGAAATCCAAAAGCCCTTCATCAGGATGTGAGTTCTTAAAATTACTGCTAATTTGGCTAATAGACATGGCAAAGTGCAGATGCTCAGCAAGAGTGAATCTAGGTCTGTATGCACACAGATGAAATTTAAACAAATGGGTTTAATTTTCTGTTTTCTTTCATACTCCATTAAAGTTTGGTTTTGGAGATATTGTTTGCAACTACAAGGGCTAAAATTCAAAGCAAAACTCTTCTAAGCTCTACATTTCACATAACTGGAGCTTTAAGAAAAGCTTTTTGCTGAGAGAGAAATTTCTGTCCATAGACACTGAGACTTCTTAAATTATAATTAAGTTATCCAGATGTACTTTATGAAAGTGTAGGAATATTACTTAAAATATATATAGAGATGGCACAGAGCTATTTTTTGTTGAAGGCCATTAGCTTTGTGGCACATAATCTTGAAAATGAGTCTGTATTTTAATATGTATAGTACAATTTACTGTCTCCAACAATCACTGATAAAATCTTGTTGTAGGACTGAACCTGTAAAGGACACACTGTAGATAGAAAGATTAAATTGGAAATTAATTCCTTACTAAACAACAGACAGTCTAAAATGGAAAGATTTTGAACATATGGAACTAACAAATATTAATCAAGCTTAACAAAAATTTGCATGCTTCAGGGGATTTAACAATAGCTCTAAATCATTTGTGCTACTAAATATGCACACACTGCTTTGCAAAAATCAAACCTTTCAGTTAACTTCATTTGTGCTAATAAAAGTCACAAAAGATATGGCTGGCCTACTCTGCTGCCAGAAAGCAACGCAGAGGCAGTTATACAAAGCCCCTGATCATCTTCGGTTTTTTTTCAGTGCAGAAGTTAAATAGTTATTACACGGGTATCTGTCATGATTCAGAGAGATACATCAGATTTCTGGAAACCAATCCATGTTTCTTGAACAGCTTGAACAGTTTAACATAAGACAATCTTGTATATTTTAATGTTTTGTTATTGTTACATTTAGTGTATGTAAATTTAAAAAGAGCGCCTGTCTTAAGGTTTTCTTGAAGCTATGTTGACCCCAGCTGCTCCTTATCTACTATCTTCATCAGCTCAGTAAGCCCAAGTGCCTATCTAGCAGTGAACTATAAATAAAACCATTTAGAAGGCATAGTTGTTTTTATCTCCTTCTCTTCCAGAGTAAGTTTTACTTCATTCTGTTCTAGCACGTATCATGGAGGACTACAAGGATGTCATGAGGTTATGCAGGGAGAAAATTAGGAGGGCCAAAGCCCAACTAGAACTTAATTGGGCTACTGCCATAAAAGACAATAAAAATTTTTTCTATAAATATATTAGCAACAAAAGGAGAGCTAAGGAGAATCTCCAGCCATTATTGAATGTGGGAGGAAACACAGTGACAAAGGATAGGAAAAGGCTGAGGTACTTAATGCTTTCTTTCATAGAATCATAGAATCATAGAATCACATGGTTGGATGGGACCTATGAGATCATCTAGTCCAACCGTCTTCCCACTACCATTGCTGCCAGAGCTACTAAACCATATCTTGTAGCTCCTCATCAAGCCGCCTCTTGAACACTGCCAGGGACGGCGACTCC
>WHYT01016954.1:0-39475 GCA_009806455.1 Tetrax tetrax
CTCAGGGCTGCTCTCAATCCATTCTTCGCCCAGCCTGTATTTGTGCCTGGGATTGCCACGACCCAGATGCAGGACCTTGCACTTGGCCTGGTTGAACTTCATGAGGTTGGCACGGGCCCACCTCTCTGGCCTGTCCAGGTCCCTCTGGATGGCATCCCTCCCTTCCAGCGTGTCGACGGTGCCACACAGCTTGGTGTCATCGGCGAACTTGCTGAGGGTGCACTCTACCCCACTGTCCATGTCGCCGACAAAGATGTTGAACAGGGCTGGGCCCAACACGGATCCCTGAGGGACGCCACTCATGATCGGTCTCCACTTGGACATTGAGCTGTTGACCACCACTCTCTGAGCGCGACCATCCAGCCAACTCCTTATCCACCGAGTAGTCCATCCATCAAACCCATGCCTCTCTAGTTTAGAGAGAAGGATGTCGTGCGGGACAATGTCAAATGCCTTGCACAAGTCCAGGTAGATGATGTCCGTTGCCCATTTATATTTGTAATTTGTTAAGAACAGATACAGAAAGAAATAAATCACATACAACTCCTATTGAAAGTCTTTTGGCCAATTTCTAAGATGATGGTAGTGCAAATTGGTTTTTAAAGTCTAAAACATAACAACATAGTACTCAGTTGTATGACACTTTTGAGCAAGATAAATATGTATTCTACACCCAAAGCTGAAAAAACACCATCAAAATGTAATGAAAAAAAAAAGTGCAATATTGTCTGCTTCAAGCATAGCAATCTCATTTGGCTTTTGGAAGGAGATGTTCTGAAGCCCGGAACCCAATTCAAAAGGTTACCTTTGAAGAACCACTCTATAACAACTGTAATATCCTTGCATGGACCAGCAAAAGTCAAACTAAGTGCCAGGTTTTCACATGATATGTGGAGATAATATCCCTTGGCATGTGATGCTTTGAATGCTGAGGGCTTACAAGCCTTCAAAGGGTGTTGGAACACATGAAAGGCAGAAAAATCCAGTTAGGATACTTAAACCTAAACAACTCAGGCTGACAAAGTCCCAGAGTGAAGAATATTTGGAGGCTGAGAAGAACCTTTCAGGTTTAATATTATAGCGATATCTTGTTCTCAGAGTCTTCCTGGGGCACATGGTCATGGACAAAGTCATATACATTTTTTGTTTGAAACAATCTGGCAGAGCTGTCGTTAGTCTCCCCCACCCAGCAACAAATGTTAAATCCTGGCTTTGCTTCCTGAGATGGATTGGAAGTTTTTCAGTTTCCGCATGTAACACTTGCAATTAGTGTAAAATTTCTCATATGTTTCATTTTTCTGTGGAGTCTAGTAAAACTCTTAACATTCCCGGTATTCCTTTACTACTGTTTCATAAGTAATGATGTCTGCCTGGCTTCTCTGAAAAAATAATCAAATTCATCAAACAGCCCATGTCAAAAATAAAGCTATCCTCTGAATGTGTTTCCTCTAATTAACAGCCAATGCTTTGAGAGAAACACTTTGAACTTGCCCAGGTTGGCTTCCTTGTTTAGGAGTCTGAACACTGGAGAAACTTCGAATTGCTCCATTCCACTACTCAGCATACTTATAAAAATAATAATCTCTTTATTCTCTTGATACTATGTGGTCTTAAGCCATACTCCAAGAAAAGGTGTCCTCATAAATTGTCTACTTCATTTGAATAACAAAAATGAATTTTTACAGCCATTTTTAGATATTTTTTTTCCTCCAAAATGACAATGTCAAGTATAGAATTCTGGATACACAAGTACAATTACAAACAATCAACAAAAAATGTGTTTATCTAGAAGTGTTCTGGTATATAAGTAGTTTGCATGTGCAATGCTTTTGTGATCAGTGAGTGAAAAATAGCAATGAGTTCTGGAACTCTGAAATGTACATAAAATTTAAAACCATTTATATCCAACTGGATATAAGGAGAAACTTTTTTTTTTCCCCCCATGAGGACAAGAAAGCATTGGAGCACATTGCACTAAGACGTTGTGCAGTCACCTTCTTTGTAAGTTTTCAAAATCTGACTGGATCAAGACCTGACCAACCTAGACTGACCTCAAAGCTGATCTGGCATAAGCACCAGGTCGGATGAGATACTTCCTGAGGTCATTTTATCCTATGATAGCATGTCTTAGATTCCTGTAAATAAATAAATAAATAAATAAAAGAAAAAATGCAACAAGCACTTTCAAAAGTCTATTACCCAGTTGCCATCAGATGTATTTTTTTTCTTTGTTGAGAACAAAACCGGGAGTGGCTTTGGCAAATTCTTGCTGCATTGAAGTCCGTTTTCCTAGACATTGCCTTTGCCAACAATCACTTTTTGTTAGCTTCTCTGCTGTACCTCAAAGTTGGAAATAAAGAAGATGTTTGCTAAGAAGAAATTGCACTTTTTTTTCCTGGCATAATTTATAAAATGGTTTCCATTTTTGAAACTTTATTCCTAATAAAAATATGCAATAAAAGAGAAAGAAAGGGAACAACTGGTAAATTGGAACAGTACATTTGTTAATATTATTTTAATGAGTTGTTAACTATGAATATTTATTACATTAGACTAAAAAATGTGCGAGCTTAAAAGAAACAGAAAAATAATAGTATGTTGTTGTACATGTTCATTGATTAATTGCCTATTTTCTAATTTTAAGTGTTGCAATTTTTGTCTGCAAAGCTTGATATATTTTGAATGATACTTCTCAAAATGGAAGCAACCCAAATATATTAACAGTTTTGAAAGTTTTTAGCTATAATACCTTTCAAATACTTACATGCATTCTGTAAAAACATTGACAAGGTTAAATACATATTTCTAGTTCATCTATGATATCTTGATATTTTATGTATCATTTATTGTGAAATAACAGCCAATATCCTCATGACAGTATACATAAAATTTTTTCCTCCCTTTACTTTAATGTGAAATGTGAATGTTTTAACATTGCCCTCCAGGTCTGAGAATCAATAATAATAAAACAATATTTTCAAGTGGGAGCAATTTGGATTATCTTTTTTTTCTGTAGGATGGAGGCTTTTATTTCCCATTTTTTTCTACCTTAAAAAAAAAAAAAAGTGTGAGCTGAAAGTGGCATACTGTCTTTATTTTTTAAGGAATAATTTTTTTATTGCCAACATGAGCACATTGTAGGAAAAGTGTAAAATTGACTCACAAGTTCATTTCATACAGAAGGACTCTCCTTATAATAAGAAGAATATTTCCAGGTAAGCAGTAGTCTTTTCTCCGTGTAGAACTAGCTGAGATTTATAGACTAAAACAAAGGTATTTTAAATCAGTAGTCGTTCTTATTTCCTCCCCTCCACAGAAATCCAGCTATGAAATGTGCACTATGGGGGGTACACATGAGCTGGGGAAAGAGGTAATTTGTGTGTATGTGTGCATATGTAAATATATAAATGTGAATACACATAAATATATATATATATAGCCCTATATAAATATAGCTACACACAGTAAGGGGAGGAACATTCCTGAGTCTTCTCTGAGTTCATTTTGTAGCTGAAGCCTTGCTGATAATCTGAGTTACCACAAAGTAAGATGCAGTAGAATTCTGTGAGAAAGATTATTAAATTTGTACAGGTTTTATGGACATACATGTTAAACCTTTGGTGCAGAGGATTCACAAGAAAAGCAAATGGTGATGTGACAGGACATCTTTGTTATAACATTTTTTAATAAAGATTTTCAAGATTTCTAGTTAATTGATCTCTGGAGAACACACAGTAAATTATTTTATACTTCCCCTATATTTCAACTTAATCTAATAAATTGAGAGAAAATACTTTTCCTCTCTCAGTCTGTTATTTGTCTCAAAGGGCCACCACTACAGATAAAGGATCTTTACATCTCTCCAACAGTGCGCTGTTCTCAGGGCATCATCAGAACCTGTTCATAGGAACATAGATTTGTCTCAATTAATTAATGAATTCAATCTGCAATGGATGCTACTGACATCTCCTGTACATTGTGTAGCTCACTAACTCAACAGAACTCTGTGGACTTCCTATTAAAGGAAACACTTCTCACATGGGTGTTTAATTCCTCTTTAAAAATATTAGTAGGACAGCTGTAAGACCAAATGAGTGAAGAAAACTCATTAACATTCACAAAGATGGACTTGCCTGAAAGTCTTAAGGAGATGTAGTGTTTTATTTAGAAATAGATTAAACTACAATTCAGTAAACTCTTCCTACAACATTTTAGTAGATACTTTTTTTTTTTATCAGGGTTAGCGATTCGAGATGACAATTATTCAAAAAGAGTCTGAAGGCCTCAGATACATATTCCCCAGGAACATCTACAAGTTATTGAGAAACTGATCTCTCTTGGATTTTCTTAAAAATCCAGCCTTTACACTTAGAACAGGTCTGTATTTTTCCTTAAGCACCTTCTAGAATACCTGAGAATTTCTTTTCCGTGGAGTCCAAGTGTAATGAAGCCTGAGGTGTCCAAGGAGGTGTCAGTACAGAATATACAAAGTACAATTAATGTTTCAGATATAGCTCTCTCTACTGTCAACTTCCTTTTTCTTTATTTGTGGTCCTACACCAGCAGCTTCTTTTTTAAAAAATAAAAATTCTAAGATAAGGAACTGTGCAGGCTTTGTTTTACTAATATGCAGGGGTGCTCTTATTCTGAATATTTTTTACACCTGAGTCTCTGCTCATGAAAAATGTAACTTCCATAAGATTTAGACTCTTATTTTGTGGATGTAGATTTCTTGATGTATTCATTTCCTGTCTTTATGTTACTGATCTTTTTTAGTCTAAAAACTTAAGAAATATTTTAAAAGGTGGAGTTGGATGTTGGATTAATTACAATTTATTTTAGTTTCTTTTATACGAAACTGTTTTCTAAAATCTTTTTTTTCAACATTTTTCTCCTTCCAGCAATTAATCTTCTGATATTTTTTTTAGTGTTTGAAAGAATGCAGATATCACAGATTCAGGAAAAAAAAAATATTTCCACTTTTTAAAACTGTTTAGTATAAGCTAGTGCTCTATGGCATAATAGGTGTGTGTTTTAACTCTTTCCATTGCCTCTTTTTTTGTTCCCTTGCCTTACCTTTTTCCTCTCATTATTCCCTAGTATCTTCAACTCAGAATATAACCCTCGTACAATTTCACTTTGCATTTGAGTTCAATCTCTGGACAAATCTGTCTGTAAAGAAAGCAAATTTGCACACCTTTCATATTAAGCGTTATAAAGACTTCTTATAGTGTCATTAGATACTAGAATGTAAACTTTATGTAAGGTTTTCTTCAGTGATACTTGTTGAACAAAATCTTATTAAATTTTACTTTTACATTTCTGATAATTTGGGTCTGATTCAGGACATGCATTGAGCCTATTTATCTGTTGTATTATACAGCCTCAGCTTTTAAGGTATCAAAAAAAGCTGATATGTATGTGACACATATGAAAGAAAAAGAAACAACAGAATAAATCTTTTCCTTAACTCCGTTCAACCCCCTGTGTCCTCTTTCCACCGGCCCCTCACCCCCCTCAACCCTTATTTATGTATCACTCTGGTTTATTTGCTTTCCCGTACTGTGTGTGGAATACAGTAGTTTACAAATATGGACCCATGCTAGCCAGGAAAGAAAGTAAAAGGGAAAGGCAGGTGATAGATGATCCCTCTGCCAATGTCCAGACTGAAATGAAATGTAGCACTTCCCATTCACAGAAAAATTAAAAAATGAAAAAGAAAGTTGATTATTTTCTACAAACCTTTCCAGCCCCTACAGATTTCAGTAAAATTTATATCCTTGTCAGATTAATTCTTAAGAGCATTGGATATTTGCTCAGCTGTAGCAATCTGGAGTAAAAGATTGTAAGTTCAATGAAATATCATTTTCCAATTAAACTATGTTTTGCTTGAAGTTCCCCAAGCTCTACCTAACGCTACGGTTATACATCCTATGCAAACTAGAGATTTGCATCATTTTTGCATGACAGATTTTTGCATATGTAAGACTCAGGGGAAAAAAGTTTTGCAAGGTGAATGTTACAAAATGCCCAATGCATTCTTTCTCCTGCAGGCTTTCCTGCAGGCACGAATAATAGGGACAGTAGTTATTGAGCTGGCACTGGGTCTTTGTCTGTTTCTCTGTCATTTTCAAACAGGTTAATTAAAGCACATTTATATGCCAGCTAAACAGAAATTAACTTGAGTCAGAGGAAACTTCAGGACACATTTTTTAATAAATCCTCCTGAATTTATAAATGACCTTCAATCACGTTCAATAACTATCTCTTGGAAGGTGCAAGTATCTGCATCTTCATTTAAAAAAAAAACAAAAACAAAAACCAAAAAAACCCCAAAGCAAATAAGTAAATAAGTTTTAGGTGGGACTTCATTTTCCAAAATTCTGTATTATGATTCTAAATAAGCTCAAAATAAAAAGTTATTTTACACAGTTATCATTCATAAAGAATGAAAATGTAAAAGAAAATATCCTCCCGAGATTAACAACAGAATAACTGCTTATCATGTAGTTCATGGGCTGACATATGCAAAGGCACCAGTACTGGGCACCTCAATCTACTTTCAGCTTAAGTGAGATGCAGGTAAACCAAGAAAACGTTTCATCCTCAGCCCCTCACTTTCTTTTGGGGCAGATGTTCTCACAATTGCAAGTGCATCTTCTGTATACAGTTCGATCAATGACAGAAAACCCCAGGTACTGCTGGTATGCAAAAACCTTATTAGCCAAAAGTACACAAAACTTTGTCGTATCTGTTAGTGCAGCTCAAGCCTCAAAATCAAAATGTTAGGGCTCATCTATATAGTCAAGTTACATTGCTATCTCATTTGTGTATGCACTTAACAGCAAAACAAGACAATATAACATGGCTCATTCTTCTTTAACAGTTTCATGCTTATAGATAACGTTTTAATGTGAAGATACACGTAACTATGCAGGAACAAGGGGTACACTCTTACATTCAGAAAAATATTTAATTCTACAGATCTAGTTTTTGTATTTTCTTAGATTTTCTTTTCCTTTTGATCTGGTAAGCTCCATGAAACTCTGTCACAGATAAACTGTAAAATCTGGCTGGATGGCGAAGCTGAGAGTGTTGTGCTGACCAGAATTGAATCCACTGGTCACAAGCAGTGCTCCCCAGGACTCAGTTTAGGGCCAGTCTTGTTTAATATCTTTATCAATGATCTGGATGAGAGGATTGAGTGCTCCCTCAATAAGTTTGCAGATCACACCAAATTGGGCAGGAGTGTCAATCTGCTCAAGGGTAGAAAGGCTCTACAGAGACACCTGGACAGAGTGGATTGATGGACCCAGGTGGATTGTATGAGGTTCAACAAGGCCAAGTGCTGAGTCCTGCACTTGGGTCACAACAACCCCAGGCAACACTACAGGTTTGGGGAAGAGTGGCTGGAAAGTTACCCAGCAGAAAGGGTCCTGGGGATGCTGGTAGATAGCCAGCTGAACGTGAGCCAGCAGCGTGCCCAGGTGGCCAAGAAGGCTAACGGCATTCTGGCTTGCATCGGGAACAGTGTGACCAGCAGGAGTAGGGAAGTGATCATGCCCCTGTGCTTGGCACTGGTGAGGCCGCGCCTCGAATACTATGTTCGGTTTTGGGCCCTTTAATACAAAAGGACATTGAGTTGCTGGAGCTTGTCCAGAGAAGGGCAATGACACTGTTGAGGGGTCTGGAGAACAAGTCTTATGAGGAGCAGCTGAGGGAACTGGGATTGTTTAGTCTGGAGAAGAGCAGGCTGAGGGGAGACTTCATTGCTCTCTACAGCTACCAGAAATGAGGCTGTAGGAAGGCAGGTGTTGGTCTCTTCTCCCAAATAACTTGTGACAGGACAAGAGGAAATGGCGTCAAATTGCGACAGAGGAGGTTTAGATTTGCTATTAGGAAAGAATTCATGTGCTACCATTGATTTTTAGTCGTAGTTCTTAATTGATTTCAGTGGGCACTTCTCATTAAGCATCCCTGACATGAAATGGACACTGGCAATAGATTTTTAAGAAAGAAACCCACAGTTGGTAAAAAGGATTAAAATAAGCATTAAGAAATTTGGTCCATGTTGCTAGCAGTTGCAATAAGAGTGTTGTGGTTTAGCCGTAGTCACCACATAGTTTCTCTTTCCCCGTCCCCAGTGGGATGGAGGAGAGAATTGGGAAGAAAAGAAAACTTGTGGGTTGAGATGAAGACAGTTTATTAGAATAGCAAAGGAAAATGACAATAATAACAAAATATAAGACTACTAAAAGATACAAAATGAATGATACACAATTTCTCACCACCCAACGTCCCAATGACCAATACAGCCCATCCTGAGCAGCAATCACAGAAATGAAATCGAGCAGCAAGCAAAGGAGCAAGAGGGAGAGAGCATGGGATGCCAGACGTACCTCTCCCCACCCAGGCAACCCCCACATATATACTGAGCATGACATCTATGGCATGGAATACTCTCTTTGGCCAGTTTAGATCAATTATTCTGGCTACATCCCTCCCAGCTTCCTGCATCTGCACATTAGCGAGGCCTGGAAAGCCAGACAGTGTCCTTGGTCTCATTAGCAACAACTCATAACATCACTGTGTTTATCAACACTTCACATACTAAATCAAAAACATGTCAGCTACTGAGAGGAAAATTAACTCCATCTCCGCTGAAATCAGGACACAGAGTTATCTATCCCGCACCACAGAATAATTGCAGCATTAAATTTTTTTTTTTCTTTTAATGAACATCACTTCTTAGGAGCTAAAAGTAGATAGATTAAACCATGTGAATTGGGATTACTTTCTGCAGAACCAAAAAATAAAATCTTTAGAGCCTGGTGTTTCTCACTGTGGGAGCCATCTTGTGGAGGGAAATTATTTCCCTGTGGTATTTTAACAAGCAGATTTGCTCTCCTTGAATTGGAATAGATTCACAGGACATAAAAAGCACACAAATCTAAGTACATCTCCTTTTCACAGCTTTAAGAGGAAAAAAAATATAGACAAGTGAGTCAGGATTAAGTTTTGGGCTTTTTTAATGCGTGTTATTGGATGCTCATTCCCTAAACTTTTATGTGCATTACCCTAGATCTACTGGAGGGAGAATTTTAAATTCTGAGGTCAAGAAACAAGTTCCTTTTTCAGGAGAAAACATGATGTACACTCTTTAGAATTTGCCTATGAATGTCCCTTACACTGTAGTACCGAAAAAATGCATGTAATATAGTTTATTAATTTTATCACTGTCCTATTTTCTGAGCAGTTCATAATACTTAAAGGCCATATTTACTCATATATAGCAACTTATTATCTGTCTCCATTCCCTAGATAACAAGGAGGATTAAAGTAGGGTCTAAAAGATATCTGTGAATAGGGATGGAGTCAGACTCAAGAAGTTTTTCCTCTTCTCATGTAGTGAGTTTAAACACTGAGCTGTGTTTTTTTCTGATTAGTAATCATAATAAGTATATAATTACTCATTCTATTATCCCCATGTAACTCAACAATTGCATCAGTAATACACCTGATCTGGCTGGCAGATCTGGCTGCTGGACTATATGAGCTCCTTTTCTCTCTGTTGGCAGGGCTTGGAGATGTTTCTTTTCTTAGTCAGTCAAGCATCCTTGATAGGGAAATCATGTCAGTTCTGGCTGCCTTTGCTCCAGTGTACGTTTGATCTGAACATCTTTTCTCTTGATCTTCACTTTTGCTACTAAGTGCTTTGCTTTTGCAGCGAGCTTGTTCTACCCCTGGTTTCCATTAGTCATGTTGAGATCTGAGGTTGTTACTCAATCTTTGTATGCTGGAATCCACTCCAGCAGAACAACCAGCCTCATTGCCTCACTTCTATGCTGCAGAGTTAGTTTCTTTAATGATCTGACCATTGTTCGCTTTCATTTCTGTGTTTGCAAACTGAACTGGAGCCTCACTGTTAGCTGTCTGAGGAGAGAAAGATGGGCCTGCTGCTTCTCAATGGAATTGAGTGAGGATGGCAACTCTGTTAGGAAAAGAGTTTTCTCTTCCTGAAAGATTATTCTTTAGTCCTCGCTTTTATCCTGAGCCTATGTATGCCAGTTTTCCTGCCTTCCAGAGATATGCTTTTCATGGGAATTGTGGCAAGAGAATGATGAGGCATTGCTCTTTTATCTAACCGACTGTCTTTGACATAGTCTTTCTAAAACACTCAAAAACTTCATTTTAAATTCCCTTTACTTTCATATTTTCTTCAATATTTTTAATAGACTTAAAAATTTTACATGTAAGAAGAAACATTAGCAGTCTTAAAATCTGCCTGTCTTCCTATGGGACAATGGTACACAGCATGGGGGAATATACCAGACTATCTCTGTCACAGTCCACTCAGGACTTGCGATGGTTCTTTTACTGATCTCAAAGTGCAAAATTATGGTGAATACACCAAAGAGGTTGGTTTCAATCAAACAGTACAAACTTTATTCTTTTGCCCATAAAATGGCACTCAATAGATAAAAGGGAGTGGAAAGGAAAGATAAGTAAAGATAGGAAAGAGGATTATAGCTACCACCATGGGTCCCAGATCCAGGAAGTGTCCCGGCAGTCTTCGCAATCAATGCTGATCCTTGGTGGGTAGAATTCTCTCAGGGGACTCATTGTTAGGGGTAAACCTTTTATGCTAAGTAACAAACCTTGCTCCTCTGGGATGTCCACCTTTCTCAGAGCTCATTATTATGAGAAAAGTTCTGAGATGGCTGTTGCACTCCATCTTCCTTGATAGCAGCTATTCTGTTATCTTAGCAGCTCAGGTCCTTCCCTGATAACGGAGAACAGACAGTCCACTCAGTCCCCACTTCAGGAGTGCCCTGCCTCATTCAGTCTCCATTCCAGGAGTGTTTCACCTCTTGCTTCCACAGAAACCTCACTCCACCCATGGGAGCAGCAACCGAGGCTTACAGCAACTCACCTGTGGAGACTGCATTCCACTCACGGGAGCAGCTATGTGTCAGGCACACTGCTCACAGCCACTCATGTCAAGTTGTGAACCTAAATTTTAGGCCATATCAAATCCATAGTCTGATTAGAGGTGCCATGTCCTTGATGTGCCGTGTCCTTGATGACAAGGTTGAGACAATCCTGATCTTCTGACAAACTCTTACAATCTCATTCTTGAAGATTAGCAGCAAAACGGGAATCACTGGAAAATTTTAGAACGCTATAAGGAAATATGAACAATGACTTAAAGTAATGTTCCAAGGAACCAAGTTTTGGATTTTTCAAAGCTTTTTGGCAAGTGTTTTGTGCTTAGTTCAACTTCTATTTTCTTTTTTTTTTTTTTTTAATATATTATACTCTCAAAGCAAGTCAGTTCCACAGTATCTTCTTTACTCCTTTGGTCTGTCTCTGACTTTGATATTCTCATTGTAAGGTCAGCTCTAAGAACTCAGAGCTTTCCCCAAAGAGAAAGTTTTATCTTTTCTTCTAGGTTTGCTGACCCAGAAAAATTCTAGAACAAGTAGTATGAACAAAGCAGGCATTTAGACCACAGAAAACAGTACTGATCCCAAGACAGAAGTGTAATCAAGAACAGAGACATTACTAAAGAATAAGGAGAAAGGAATTGTTGGGAAAAAAAAAAGGATGTCCAAACCAGCTAAAGCTTGCAGATAAATCAGGGAGTGGAGTAAGGGAAGGGATGTCTTTAGAAACATTTTTTTCCCTGCACCCCTCACCCCATGCTTTTCCTTAATGCAGCAAAATGGAATGTATAATAAAATACATGTGACTCGCTCATAAAAATATCTATGACCAAGCAGAAAAGTATTTCAACAAGGTTTATGTTCTTGAGATACAGTATTAAAAATCTCTTCCTAAACCCCATAATTTCTGCTTCAGTTACACTGAAGTTACACTTATATCTCCAGTTTTGCTGTTAACATATTCAGGTAGTTTCAGACAGCTTTCTGCCTGTTTGACTTCTTTCCAGTTACCTTTTGATTTTGTTTAAACACACAACAAAAGCCAGGCATTTATTATAGATTTAGTTACAGAATATGTAATACTTCATCATCTTAAGCAGGCTACTCAGTCTAGTTATAGAATGCTGGTGCTTTTTCAGTGTTTGTGCAGCTACAGTACATCTGACCTAAAACTCACTTAAATGAAAGATATCTATTGAATCCACGGGCTTTGGGGCATAAACCAGTCAGCCTTTCACTTACTCACTGAAATGCTGTAGTCAAATGTATGATTCATGTTCCCTTCCAATGTCTTGGACTTGAATGTGGTTATTCAAGGAGTTAGTAATCACAGGGCCAGTATTTTATAAGCTATGAATGTTATAAGAATGCAGATATATCAGCTCAGTACTATTCTTTCTGAATAGAATTATTTTTTAACAGTGCAATTCAGCTTCAAAATAGAAATGAAAGAAAAAAAAATAAAAGACAACATAGAAGCTGGTTTAAAATTGCAGTTCAAAACTGGAACCTGCAAGTATAAGCATTCACAATCATTGATATTAGGAAGACATGACAGATAAGGTGTTAGCTTGCAATCACGGATAACAAAAAACTTAGAGATTTAAATAGAAAAGAAAATATATAGATCAGGTTTTTTATTGCATTGATATAATTGACATTGCCATTAGTCTTCACTAAAATCACTAGCTAGATTTGTATAAAGTGGCAGCAGATTCAGTAAATGTGGGTGTAGATTATTTTAACTAATGTATAAAGATAAGCATATGTAGGGAAAAAACCCGATGAAACACCAGGATGAAAATCCCAACTGTATAAAAAGCTCTAACTCATTTCAAGAAAGAATCTAGCTATCACTTTATGAGAACGAGCACCAGTGAAGAAACCTAGACATCTACCTGCTGATTATTGATTTTTCATTTTCTCTCCCTCTAGTTTACTAGAAAGTAGAAGAGAAAATGGCATTAATTTTTTGTAGTTATTTTTCATTAGTGTTCTTTTATTTATTCATTAACAAAATGTGTTAAATAATGCAAATTCTAATATAAAAAGAAATATTTCCTGCATTTAATTAAAGGCAATATATTTTAGAATATGAATCCATTTTTTCATCCTGAATCAGTGCTTATCAAGCACTATAGATGACCACCATTATCATAAAGTAGTTACTTAAATAGGTGTCATTCAAGAGTTTTCTGTTGCTAAACTAAATCCTAATGCTGAAAATATTAATGGAGTCACATAACATATAAGATAACAATTGCCTTGAGATTATTACAGGACCCGTGAGGGTCCTTCCTTTTCTGCCTAGCTTTGTAGAAATTCAGTGAAGTTCCCTTAACTTTGTAGTAAGAGAAGAAAGTTGAGTTACAGCAGCAGATAAGGAGGCCTTCAAATTTCTAGACCAGATTTCATTCCTTCCTTGCTAGACAGCTAATGTGAAGAATGATTGCCATCTATAAAGCCTCTAATCTGCCCCACCAGGATAAGTGAAATGGGGAGCAATCAACATTTTCAGGATACCCTTCACACTGTATCATCCATGGTCAAATTACCTGTTTTCACCAGATTAAACTACACATATATATTTCTGAAAGGATGTGATAGAAACACACTGTATAGCTGGGAAGCTGTATTTTAGGCTTATATAAAGTAAATCTTTAACCTGACTTTTTTTTTTGTCAGTCAGAGGAAGGAAATGGTGAACTAAGAAATCTAGGTCTGCAGTATGACAGAAGATGATCCCAAGGGAGAGAAGTATAAGTAGAAAAAGACTGTTGGCCTTAGTTCTTAGATATATACCAGTAGCATTGCTAGAGGTCAATTTCATGCCCCTGTGAAGAAACCTGAGTAGAAAATTCATGTCACAATTAGCAGCAGAGATTCTATGAATTTCTTTTTTAACCACTAATAAAGTGCAATTGCTCGAGTTGAAGCAAAGGGAACTACACTTGGATGCACCATCCTTCCTTTAGAAAAAAAAAACGGGGTTTTTCATTCTACTTTCCTTGGAAATATTGACAACAATTTTTCAATCCCACCCTGAATTTTCTGTGTTGTATGACAGGATCATTTCCAGATATCCCTTGTTTCAAGGCTACTAAGGGATGACTTGGCCTTTTTTGTCACTGGCATGCAGCTGACAAGCTTTCTTATTTCTTCTTTTTAAGCAAATATCATCACTGAGCACCAAATCTGTCTTCCTAATCACCCACATCAGTACTATTTGGACCATGCCCTCAGGTAACACACAGATTTTGCACCCAAACTTCCTTCTTGGGAAGGAACAGGGAGCAGGAGAGGAAAGGGCTGCTGCATTCCCACTTCAAGAAGGAGGCAGGATGTAGTTAGTTTGACATGAAGGCTCAAAACCATAGAGGTGGCTAGTTTAGATACAGTCCCACAGTCCAGAGAATAGTGACCCAAGCATTGTCAATTACTTGATTCTTAAAAATAGGATAAAAATGTGATGTTTTCAGTGTCTGTTATATTAATGGACTATAAATGTCCTTTATGACAATTCTACATGCTCAGTACACCTGGGAATTACAAAATAGTTCCCAATTTTTTAACATAATGGAAAATTTGTGAAATCTATTATCACCATTAATATAGTAAAATCTAAAGATTCCAATTACTTTATTTTGCTGTACATTTTCCTGAAAAGATGTGTAGTTTGAATAAAAGATGAAAAACTATACATTATACATATCAAAGGCCCTTATTTCTTTTTTTGTTGATGAGGAATTGAAGAACAGAGAGAGGTGGTAACTAGACAAAGTGTACATATTAAAAATCAAAATATTAACTTTCCTAGTTCTAAGAGTCCAATGCCATCCCGTTGATTCTCCTTAAAATATGCAAGAGTATGGCCTTGTCCCAGATGAATTAGAACTTGATGTTCTCCACAGACGCTCACTGTCAGGTGCTGTGTCCCTCTGCCACCAATCACCATGTAGGAATCGTGGTGTGTAGAGGCCAGTGATGTGAATTGAGTTTTGGTTGTTCTCTGATGAGATCTGAAACTGAAGTCAACACAGGCTGCTTTCACAAACAGAGCCTAGCTGCACAGGTAGGAAAAATCCATAGAGAGAATGTTCTTAGTGGTAGCCTCCAACCATTGAACTTGCTTTACTGACAACCTGCCATAGCCCTAAAGGTCAGCAGACTGTATCTCTACCATGCTCAGACAGTAAGAGTCTGAAGTCACTGATCATCACAGGGAGCCATACTCCCTTGAACTGAAGAAAAGGGATTGGAGGAGCTTTGTTTCAAAGAGTGAGAATGAGGATTTTTTTAATAGACAGCTTTTTTACGTCACTTAGTGTTGTTTTGTTACTTTGAATTAAGGAGAGTTTCTGTGCAGTAAAACTAACCTTAGAAATGGCTGAAAAGGTTTTATATGAGTAGGTATCTGGCAGTTTTGCTTTGTAGTAGGGTATGCAAAGAGTATGAAGGTTAGAGAAGAGGACAGAAAGAATATTAACAGGGAAATTAATAATTTTGTGAGTTTTACAAAAAGGCTTGGGCTGTAATGATACAATGATATGCACTGTAATATACAGTACCTACTGAAAGTCATAGTTAATGGTTAAGAGTAGATAATATTTAGCATTTATATAGCACTCCACAGCTTCAAAGAACTATGCAAACATAAATTAATTAATCCTCAGGATTTTAAGATCTCTATTTAGATAGGTTGCTCTTAGAAAGTTCTGTGTAACACAGATGATTACATCTACTTACAAAATAGGACAAACAACAGCAATACCACTGTCTTTGTGAATTACTTAAGCACCATTATTCTCCTTCTGCTGATGGAAAAAAATGAGGTTTAACTATTAGGAAATTTCTGTGAAGCATGTCAATGACAGAGCTGAAATTAAATTTTAGGAATGGTCTATCTTTTGACTCTTATTTTCTGTCTGCTACGTAAGTCTAAGGAACAATATGGTTTAGTGATGTGATATAGACATATATTTAAAGTAAAAAGTTCACAGTCATGATATTTCTGTTCTCATAAAATTTCCATTGCAATAGTGTAATTTGGTGATATTTGTTTGAAGCCTATGTCATAAGTAATTTTGGGGTATGGGAAAAAATGAGAAAAGCATCAATCACAATATGGTCAGATTCCGACCACTGTCAAAGAACAGACCAATTTCACAACACCTGTTAATTTATCTGCTTGATGCTTTTAAAGAGTTCTTTCTTTATTATCTGTCTTCTCGGCTTTTCAAATACAGCTAACACGTATAGCTGCAATAAAGTCTGATGTGATGCAGAGATGTCCACCAGAGTCTGCAGAGATCCTATAATAACATTGATCCCACTTAGGAGTTAATTCAGAGACCTGATGATAATTAAAAATGTCAACATCATTAAATATTTTGTTTCTCAAATACGACTGAAGAGGTTGAGTCACATATTTGCATGTTTTACATAATAGCCATCTAATTTTGGTGATTGAATTGATGACACCTGGGATGTCTAAGCTTTTAGGTTTTTTGTCTCTAGTTCACAAAGAGTCAGATCCAGAGAACTTTTCAGATCCTGCCAGTGTATTGAAGCTCCACTATGGGTATCCAAATCACGAAATCTGAGAGAATACAAACAATCTTATTGTGGTTATTCACATCATTTGTTATAAGTACGATGGTAGCTTATATGGATGGAGCACAGAGAGCTTTTCTCACTTTATTGTTCTCACCTGTCTCCTGCTAGGAAGATAAATGGCAATGTTGTCAGTCAAAAATATTTTAATATTAAGTTTTCTCTCTCAAGTAAGACTAAATGATATTACAATATTTCATCAATTCTCCTATTACAACTTAGCTTTTAAGAACCATACATTGGGTTTTCAAAAATTAAGTCCTCAGTTCAACAGGAACAAACTATCATTAACAGTGCGGCCTGATAACTTCTTATTTTACTTTATTGCATCCCTAATTTGCAGAAAAATGTCCCATTTGTAAACCAGAAATAGCCAAGGAATAGAGTCAAGACGACCCTTCATGGTATAGGTAACTTAATTAACTCCATTTTGGACCTTTTGCTACATAATTTAAAATGCTAAATCTTACAAGGTTTGTCTTATAAATATGTGTCTGGTGTTGCACTTGTAGTTTTGAGGTTTGGGACCTTTTTCATTTTATTTTTGCATGAATATTATAGTATGTAGACCTAGAATTTTATCAGGTAGTAAATTACTTTGCTAGAGTAGCTGTATAAAAATAAAAACCATAATGGTCTAGGATAAAATCTTGACTCATGGGAAATTCAACTGTCATGTGACAAGAGGGGAGGTCTTCTCATGAATTAATAAATAGCTTAAATAGTAGAATTAAGTGATCAGCTTCAACAAAAGTAGAGGTTTAACAGTGAAGTCTCTCAGGGAGCTCTGCTGGGATATCTACCTCTCAACATAAAAGATCTAGAAAAGGAAGTGAATAATGTGGTGACTAAGTGTTCTGATTATACAAAATTCTTCAAAATAATAATGATGAAAAACTGACTGCTAAGAATTGCAACGGATTTCAGGGTACAATCAACAACAGAATAAAGAGCAAATGAACAATACTGTTGATAAATGTAAGGTAATGTACCTGAGGGAAAAAGCTTATCATTAGAAATACACCGTGCTGGTCACTAAACAAGCTGTTATTCAGAAGAGATATTTCATTGTCATTGTCTATAATCCTAGGAAAGCATTACTGGCTGTTGTAGTTTAGTCCCGCTCAAGACCAAGCTGCACAGTCTCTCACTCACTCCCCACACCCTCCGAGAGAACAGGGGAGAGATAATATAACAAAAAACTCGACATTCGAGATAAGGACAGGCAGAGATCATTCAAGTTACCATTACAGGCAAAGCTGACACTATTTGGAGGAAACTATTTCAACTTTTTATTAATAATATAACCAAAGAAGGATAATGAAAGAGAGAACAAAAACAACTTCCCCTGACCCCTTCCCCCTCCCAGGCTTAACTTCATTTCAAATTATTTCTACCTCCTTCCCCACCTCAAGCAGCACAGGGAGGGGAACAAGGAATGGGGGTTGCAGTCAGTTCATCACATGTTGTCTTCTGTTGCGCCTTCCTTCTCAGGGGAAGAACGCCTCACATTCCTCCCTTGCTCCAGTGTGGCATCCCTCCACAAGCTACAGTCCTTCATGAACTGCTCCAGTGTGGGGTCTTTTTCCATGGGGTGCAGTCCCTTAGGAACAGTCTACCCCAGCACAGGGGCACAGTCTCCTTCAGGCATCCAACAGCTCCAGCTTAGGGTCCTCCACAAGCTGCAGGTGGATCTCTGCTCCTCCATGGGCCTCCATGGGCTGCAGGGAGACAACCGTCTTCACCATGGTCATCACCACAGGCTGCAGGGGAATCTTGGCCAGGAGCCGCATTACTCCTCCCCCTCTTTCTTCACTGACCTTGGTGTCTGCAGTCATTCCTCTCACAAGAAATTCTTCACAATCAGACTCAGGCAGATGCCTCTCAGGTTTTCTTCACATCTCATCTCCTCTCTTCAGTTCTCTCAGCCGGGCTGGGCCCAAACAGCCACCCAGTGCAAAGCCAGAGGGTGAGAGCTACAAGGCCCACAAGGCTCGCACCTCCCCATCTCTGCCTGCACTTCTGCTTCTTCACTCCTTTTTAAAAAAAAAAAGATAATAATTTTCACTTTCTTAAATACATTATCTCAGAGGTGCTATCACTGTTGCCAAATGGCTTCGCCCTGGCCAGTGGCGGGTCTGCCCTAGACCTGGCCAGGCCCACCGGACAAAGGGGAAACTTCTAGCAGCTTCTCACAGAAGCTTCCACTGTAGACTCCCCAACCACACAAAACCAGCACACTAGCCCAATACTTAATGACAGTCAAAGTCTAAGTAGAGCAATAAGAAAACAGAAAGGTAAGAAAAGGAACAGAGAGTAAAAGAGACCACTGCATACAGTCATGGCATAGTCCCATCCTGAATTACAAATTCATTCCAGTCTCCTCAACTAAATAACAAGAATCTCAAAAAACCTAAAGGTATTGATTGCTGTCAACATTAAACAGACCCTGACACTTTGGCTTGGCAAAATGAACTCTTAAGCATTTAAAATCATGAATGGATTACAATGAATGATTATTTATGGCTTTTTATGATAGAATTAAGAAACATGAAGTTAGTAGACAGAAGTGTTAAAACAAATATACATACTTTTTCATCATAACAAATATCTTGTGGAGTTCATGTGGAGTTCATTGCCATACAATGCTTTGTATCCGAAACAGTTTGGAAATTAGACTAGCCTACATCATAGAAAACAGGCCTTGACAGGCTACTTTTACAATGCTAAATTACAGCCTCTAGCTCAGATGTAGGGTGTGGAAAGGCAGAAGAAAATCCCAGAGAGGTGCCAGCCCATACTTTCTCATGTGTCAGAAGCAGAAAGATTGGCTAGATAAAAGTTTCAGTCAGAGTGTTTTAAGATCTTGGGTGGTATTGCACTTCTCATCTGTGAAATGGAGCTAAAAATGCATACCATTCTTACTTTAGAAGCACATTATGATTTGAGATTTTCTGTAATGTCCTTAAGGTACACAGGTTGCAGGCTCTAGTTTTGGTTGCAAAAATACTCCGACATTTACTTATGATTAAATGATTTAAAATGTCTTCTAAATAATGTGGAAACAGTTTCATCTAGTTATAGTGCCTTCTGAGGAGGAATGACATTGGGTGGAAATTGTATTGGCACATTTATTCTACCCTTTGTTTGTATTTATTGAGGGGAGGGCTGTTAATGTTCTCTTTGGGCCAGCCTCTGGCTATGTATGGAGAAAACTATAAAAACACAATTCAACTGTATTTTAATATAATTAAATGGCTAGCATTGTGCTATTCCCGGGAGAATTTAACTCAAGTGTTTTTCAGACTCCTGTTTCCCTGTCCTTAGCAGAGATGTAATGGTTCCTGATCACTCAGTCTCAAAGACAATCTTTGCTCTGGAACAAATGTAACATTTTCTGCTGCCTCTTTTTGCAGCATTTGCTCAAATACCAAGTCTGTCTTGAGTGCTCTTTTCTGACTTGCCTGCTAATGAGAGTTGGAGAAAGATGCCATAGTGTCTATTAATTTACATGCAAGATCCACTTCCCAATGAGCGGTGCCTTGACCTGTGAAAATAAGACGTCCATGTTGCCTGTAAAAAGTGATTGTTGCGATCTTGCTCATGTGTATTGATCTCTGTTAAACATTCTACTTGTTCTGAAATTTACTCCCTAGGCTTGAAGGCCACTGAACAAAGAGTTTTCCTTATTTATCATAATTACACCAACACCTGTGCTGAGCAACCTTGTAGTGAGCTTCTCAACATTCTTTCAGGGGTTCAGCAATTCTCAACATTCCTCATTTGTGATTTAATGGTCTAATGGCTGTGCATAGGGTACAATGAAGTCCAGATGGAAATTCTAGAACAGACACTTTTAAAGAAAAGTGCCCAGACACACTTGTAGCACATCATTGGTTTTGATATAGTTATACAACATGCTTTGCAACATAAAACTTCTTCTCTTCACTGTAAGGGCAAAACAAGAACTACTCAGAGGGTCATTTGCAGGTGTTCACTTCAGAACAGATTATAAAAAAAACCTTAATATATCATTTGTTTGACTCCATACTGCTTTGCACAGTACTGCATACAAAGTGTCTTTTTAGAGATTTTATTTCCTTTTCCAGAGTGCTCAGCTGTCTTTTTGGAACCCATAAAATCTTGCTTGAAGTCATACAAACTTTAGAGTCTCCAAATCTCAAAGCTATTCCTTACTACACATGTTCCAATAGTACACTCTTTTGTGAAGTCATCTTTGAAAGTATAAATATCCAACACCGTATTTGAAAGTTTATCACAGTGATTTTTCAGGATGCCTTGAATGATTCGCTATGTCTTCAGCCTCCAAATAGAGCTGATTTTTAGATGGGAGTAACTCATTCTCAACTGCTAAACTTATTTCTAAAATTTGCCAAGATTTTCATCATCTTAACAAATTATTATAGTCTTAATTTTTCTTACATTGATATTATCTAGTGTCACCAGCACAGAAAACTCAAACACTTTGGAAGATAATATTATGGGAGATCTTTTTATCTTCACCCCAATTTACAGCAATTTTTTTTTTATTGTGTTTCAAACTGCCTGAAAATCTAAGTCTACTAAAGAATTTATACATTTGGAATATTTAAAGAACTAGACCTTTCATTTTAGTATCGATGTCATTTTTTTCAGAACAATGTTAGCACTGGAAGTCAGAACCTTATAGAATCATAGAATAGTCAGGGTTGGAAGGGACCTATAAAGGTCATCTAGTCCAACCCTCCTGCAAGGAACAGGGACATTTCTAACTAGATCAGGTAGCTCAGAACCTCATCCAACCTGGCCTTGAATATTCCCAGGGATGGGGCATCAACCGCCTCTCTGGGCAACCTGTTCCAGTGTTCTACAACCCTCAGCTTAAAAACTTTTTTCTTGATATCTAGTCTGAATCTACCTCCCTCTATCTGAAAATCATTACCCCTCATCCTATCACAACATCCTGCTGAAGAGTTTCTCCCTATATTTCCTGTAGGCCCTCTTTAGGTACTGGAAGACTGCTATAAGGTCTCCCCGGAGCCCCCTCTTCTCCAGGATGAACAGCCCCTGCTCTCTCAGCCTGTCCTCATAGCAGAGGTGCTACAGCCCTCTGATCAGCTTCGTGACCTGCCTCTGGACTCTCTCCAACAGGTCCATGTCCTTCTTATGTTGGGAGCTCCAGAACTGGACGCAGTATTGCAGGTGGAGTCTCATGAGAGCAGAGCAGAGGTGGAGAATCACCTCCCTCGACCTGCAACCCACCCTTCCTTTGATGCAGCCCAGAATGCGGTTGGCTTTCTGGGCTGCAAGGGCTGCTGAGTTTGTTGTCCACCAGTACCCCCAAATCCTTCCCCTCAGGATTGCTGTCAATCCATTCCTTTCCCAGCCTGTACCTGTGCTTGGGATTGCTCTGACCCACTTGCAGAACCTTGCACTTGGCCTGGTTGAACTTAATGATGTTCTCATGGGCCCACCTCTCCAGCCTGTCAAGGTCCCTCTGGATGGCATCCCTTCCCTGCAGTGTGTTGACCGAATCACATAGCTTGCTGTCGTCGGCAAACTTGCTGAGATTGCACTGTATCCCCCTGTCCATGTCACTGACAAAGATGTTGAACTGGACCAGTCCTAATATGGACCCCTGAGGAACGCCACTCATCACCAGTCTCCACCTGGACACTGAGCCATTGACCACAACACTTTGAGTGCGGCCATCCAGACAATTCCTCATCAACCTTCAAAATCCTTACAATGTTAAAGCAATTAAAATCTAGTGTATTGAGATATAGTCACTAACCTGAACTTGGAGTGGAATTGGAGATATTTCATTTTCTTATGGAAGGCACAACAAAATTTATATTTCTACATTCAATCATGTTCAAATTTGTGTTAGGATGTGTATAATTGTAAGAGAAATCATAGATATGGTCAAAGAATTCAGACCATTCTGCTCTGAATTATCTCTCCAGCAGGAGTCACAAGTGGGTTCCTCCAGAATAAAAGGCCAGAAACGGAGTGATATTTTTCCAGAGTACTTTTACAGTCTCCAATATCACAAAGAATTCCTAATGCTGAGTTAGTCCCTAGCTGCTGTACCTAAAAGATTTCATTTTATTTTTCTCCTTAGTTTTGTCCAGTTTCTTTTTGAATCCACATGAAGATTTAGCATTCACTTTTAGGAAAATATGTGCAATTACTAAGACTGGAGGTTTGGATTAATTTTCTGTGTCTTGGTTTTTAATCTGTTTAGTAAAAAAAAAATTGCCTACCACAAAGCATGGGGATAGAGAATATTGTTACAAAACCCAAGCTGTTAAACCATGACCCTGACAACTGATTAATTCTTTTAAAAAATTGCTTAAGGCTTGCAGAGTATTTCAACAGTTGGGAATTAAAGAATGATGGAGTGGTTGCAGCTCAGCCATGATCTACTTCACTCCAGGAAGTGACTTGCACAGAATGAACAGCAGTCAGGGAAGGGTGATGTTAAACTAAAGCAAAATAAGCTTCCTTGTTTAAAAAATTTTCATAATATTTGCCTCTAGAGCTTCAGATCTCACAGAAGGTCAACATTTTGATTGAAGTCAGCAAAATATACGCAAAGCATTTCCTTCATATACTTGCTATACTTAAAGACAAGTTTTGTTCATACATGTGGAAGACATGGAGAAGGCACTTTTCTCCTCTTTGTCATAGGTGTTTTCACAATTCCTTTTACTTTTAGTGTCCCCTCATGCATCCAGTTTTATTGTTGCCTGTGTACTATACTCTTCATTGAAGAATTCAGTAACTGTTTTAGATTACTATATAGATACAAACCCTTCTATAATATGTTTCTTAATTCTCAAAAACATGTTCTGCAAACTTAAAATTTTATCAGTAGAGCTGTTTAAAAGATATCTGTTGGCATTTTTGAGTTAACATTTATAAAAGTTTACTAAGGTATAACATTTATCCACAGTCACCATACAATTCCGACTTTTTTCAGTTTCAATTTGTTTGCATTTCCCATTTCTTCCTTTGTGTGTGTATACACACACCTGTTCAGACATAAATTCTGAGATAAATAACATCAATCACAGGGGTATCCAAGAAGAAGATAAATCAATACTCAATACTGGAATTTGATTTACATTTTTTGAATATGCAAGTATATGACAAAATGTGTTCTGTTTTAAAATGTAGATTTACACAGCAGAACATTAGTATGGACCAGAAATTTTATAGCATTGACCTATGAATTTTATTCTTTAGAAATTAACATAGCAGTTACCAAATTTACCTGAGTTTTATTTTTTTAAAAATATGTTTTGTTTACCTGTTTTAATCTCATATTAGCTACTTAGCAGTGTTTACTTGTTATCTCTGAGGCAAAATAAGATTGTCTAGATTATTGTTGTGAAGCTTCCTCTTAGTTGTTCGTGCTCAGAGCACCCTATGAGTATAAATTTTAAAACACTCTTAGACAATACTCTTTACATTCATAAATGCACACATACATGTTCACGTGTATACTTGGAACTGTTAAGTCATTTGAGATATAATCAGATTTTGCATCTATTCCTTTATTAGCTTTTCATTTCCAGTTCTAGTGCAAATTTCTCCTTTATTTCTTAATAGTTTGTGTTCTTTCTTCTTCAAAAAAAAGACTTTAAAAACCAATTCCGCTTGGGGCGGAGTGGCTGGAGGACTGTGTGGAGGAAACGGACCTGGGGGTACTGATTGATGCTCGGCTGAGCATGAGCCGACAGTGTGCCCGGGTGGCCAAGAAGGCCAGCGGCATCCTGGCTTGCATCAAAAACAGTGTTACTAGCAGGAACAGGGAGGTAATTGTCCCCCTGTACTCGGCACTGGTGAGGCCGCACCTCGAGTACTGTGTTCAGTTTTGGGCCCCTCACTGCAAGAAAGACATTGAGGCCCTGGAACGTGTTCAGAGGAGGGCTACGAAGCTGGTGAGGGGTCTGGAGCACAGGCCTTATGAGGAGCGGCTGAGGGAGCTGGGATGTTTCAGTATGGAGAAGAGAAGGCTCAGGGGAGACCTTATAGTTCTCTATAACTTCTTGAAGGGAGGTTGTGGTGAGCTAGGGGTCGGCCTTTTCTCTCGTGTAGACAGTGATAGAACTAGAGGCAATGGTTTCAAGCTGCGCCAGGGGAGATTCAGGCTGGACATTAGGAAATATTACTTCTCGGAAAGGGTAGTCAGGCACTGGAATGCACTGCCCAGGGAGGTGTTGGAGTCACCGACCATGACGGTGTTCAAGAAACGTTTGGATGTTGTGTTGAGGGATATGATTTAGCTGCGAAGTATTGGTGATGGTTGGACTGGATGATCTTTTAGGTCTTTTCCAATCATGATAATTCTGTGATTCTGTGATTCTGTAATTCAGTTAATTAGAAATGTTAGAATCCTCATTCATTTGATTTTTAATTAATTGATGGATGTAGCTACTATATTTTTTTAGGAGTTGGGATTATATACAACCCCATGGTCAGCTTTATATACATACCTCTCTATCTCTCTCTATATATAGTCAGCTTGAAATTTTGTTTTGTTTTGGGCTTTTTTTTTTGTTTGCTACTCTTATCCTCTTACTGAAAGACTTAATTGGATCTGGAAATACTTGTAAAGTTCACTTTCCAACATGTCTATTTCCAGTACCCTCAAATATCCAAGCAGTCCATCACAAAGCCAAACTGGCCATCACTCCCAGTTACAGTATATAACCTGCCTTGGCTATCTTATACCAGCACATATTCTAAAATATTTGAATAAAAAT
Source organism: Tetrax tetrax (assembly GCA_009806455.1). Classification (NCBI taxonomy): domain Eukaryota; kingdom Metazoa; phylum Chordata; class Aves; order Otidiformes; family Otididae; genus Tetrax; species Tetrax tetrax. The sequence goes on from WHYT01016954.1 coordinate 25,334, forward strand.
AATAAGATGATTACACTTGGCAGAAACCAATAGAAATTTTATACTGTGACACTTTTACTATGTATCTAACTTAAGATCTTTTTTTTCTTCTTGGACACTAATATCCTAAAGAAGGTTTCCAAGAATCATTTTTAAATGAATGGATATGATTTGATTCTTAATTTACTTTTTGTTCAGTTTATGAGTTTCCTCCACATAAAAAATACATTTTTCTTCTGGTAGAATTCTAATTCAGATACCTTACTACAGAGAAACATGAAACTGGAAATGAAATATCTACACCTGGGAACTGCCACTTGCATTAGTACACTCTTTTTCCTGTAAATTCCAAACCTCTTGGAATATATTTCGCTTTGCAGATTTGTTCTTCCTTTCAGCTTGCTACTCTGACACTCAATCCAGGTAAATGATGAAGTTTGAAGAATCTGTATATGGTGTAAAAGACTTAATGAAAAGTAACTAATCCAGAAACATCTGTAGCATTCCAGAATGGAAATACTCTTCAATTGTACAGTTCTTGAAGTGAGATATTTTCCATACCATTAAGTCTTTTTGTTGTTTGGTTGTTTATTTGACCTATACTGTGAATTCATCTTATGTCAGTACCACTAGTATATGCTCACATAGTGCACTAAAAAGGTGACATTTCCTTGTAATGGTAAAAATGTTTTGGTTTGGGGGGCTGGGAGGGTGTTCTTTGTTTGTTTTTAAACAATTATATAATTAATAAGCTGAAATGAAAAAGCTCTGTTAAATTTTGAAACTTTAGTTCATCATCTTGGGCTTGACTGGAAGTCAACTACTGAGACAGACTTCTCCTGCCATTGAGAGATTGCCCACAAATTCACATGTAAACTGTAGTTAGACTATAAAAGATGCAAGTTCTTCATGTACTCACATTAGGATTTTTTGAGTAAGAATCCTTTGCTTTGTTCCTGATAGCCTTCTAGATTTCTAGAGACCGTTATTTTGTGTTGCTTATCTGTGGGGAAAAAAAATATAATGATTTATTAAGGATATTGGCAGACTTAACTAATGTTTTTGACGTGCTGAAATTTTCAGATGGAAGAAACTTTAAAAAATGAAGAATATTATAGACATAAAAGTGCTGGTGAACACTATTTCTTTCTTGTTTTTAAATAGTGGGCCTTTCGAACCTGACTGAAGGAAGGTGATGAAGCTATTAGCAGCAGACAGGAAGAGAGAGAAAATTGTATGTAGAGGTAGTACAGCTTGTGCTACATGCTTGCAGCACAGCTTGTTTCACAGCATGGCAGGAAAACAGGTCTCTTCTACATCTAAAAGCTCTTCAGCCCTTTTGTTGCAATGTGCCATATCTCCAGGAAAAAAAAAAAAAGGAGATTGCCCAGAAAGAAATATGCTGCAGTGTGGAGGAAGCAGACATAAGTCAAATAGACAAAGATGAGGAGGGCATCTGGATGACTTAACTCTTCTGTAGTGAGAATATCCCAAAGACATCAGCTAATTGCTCTCTGGTAATTTGTTTTCATAAATTTTGGCAAAACAAAATATTTCTAGCCTCCTTGAAAACAGCACAAATGTAAAAATTAATACATTTTCATGTACAAGGATGGAAAAATTGAGAAGTTCTTGGAAAAAAAAAAGTGTATCACAACTTTTGTAGCTATAAAAATATCCTCTGACTATCATTATCTTCTGAATCCCAAAAATAGACTTATATTTAGTATCAGGTTTTTTCAAAGTTTAATAATGCTTTAACATCTCAAATTTCATACCAACAGAGCCTGACTAACAAAAATTAAAGTAAACAGAAAACAAATACTATGTACCTAACTTAGAGTCTTGCAAAACCTGACAGATATTTGTGTATATCAGATATATTGAACACAAACTTAGATTCATTTCTCATGAGGACATATAGAAAAAAGTAAATAATTTGATCTCATTAAAAGCATTATCCCACAATAAATATATAGTCACTTCATATTTCAGAAGTTAATAAAATCCTTCTTACATAGTCTACTTCAAAACTAGAAGTTTCGCAACTTAAATTTGATATAAATATGCTTGCTGAATCACCATTAAAACATTGCTAACTCTCATTCAAGAGTTCACACATGTCCTGACTTTAACGCACATTCTCCACCTCAGCTTTTCAGATCGCTATACTCTGATTTACTCCATTTCTGTAAGCAATGTTTAGGCAAGTAGGATGAAAACTAAGGTAAGTCATTCTCTCATACTGTGCGTTTGAGGAGACTGAAGAACTGGAACAGATCACATGCATGACTATCTAGGAAAAATAGTAAAGTTGTTTCTTCTAAGTGAAATTTTAGCCAACGAACTAAGTTTACCACCTTGGCATAAGTTAGAGTTTTGCAGAGATTCCTTATATTTAAATCCAGTAGAATTAAATAGTACAATTAACAACTTGATAAATAAAGGCTGCTTTTTCAGTGACCTTTGATAGATCAACACCTTGGACATATGTAACCAGGAAGTAGAACCACTACTTTTAGAGGGATTTTATATTTATGAAAGAGCTACATCCATTATCTTTTTTTCATTAACCGTTACTCAACTGTATAAAATAACTGAGAACAGAACATGGGAAAAATCCAGTCTCTACAACAATGACATTAAGAGCTCCCATATTCTAAACTGTGGATTATAATTATTCTAAATATTACTTTATTAATTGCTGCTAAATTATTATCAAATTAATAAATAACTATCTTGAATAATTAACATGAGTAATTAAAGCATTAAATATTTATGCAAATGTATTTTGTTTATTTTCTTCAACTTTGCCAGGCTGTATCACAGTGGAATAACTCCTTGCAGAGAAGCAAATTACAAGTTCTAAATCGGATGAAATGATTGTGAGGAAACATCAAATAGTAGATAGCATATGTTTGCATTTCTTAACTTCAAATTTTAAAAAACATTACCTTTTGTATTTTTAAAATTTACTCTCAAACACCTGATTAATCTGCACCATTTTTAATGGAGATTTAATCTGCACTCATTGATTTAAAAACAAAAATTGAGGAAAATACAATTCCTTTTTATTTTCCATGGAAGAATTGTTGTTTGGGAACTGGATTACATCTTACTGAGCTGTGACCATGGTTCAAATCATTTAAAAGAGATTATGTTGTACTGAAAGGAGCTTAAAATGCAATTTTCAGGTTTTGTTGTTGTTTGTTTTTTTGTTTACAGGCCTAAGAATTCATTAGAAACAAATATGTGCTTAAGTGACTAAGGTATATCTGCGTGCAGATGTGGCAAACGGAAAGCTATAAATTAGGAAATTACAATGAATAGGCTTCTAAGTAGTGACATTTAAATCTCTTATGAATGAATGGTATCTTTAGCAGTTACTAAGGGGTAGAGCTTGGAGACAGCCTTCTAGTAATAAGTAAAACTTAATGAGAAAAGTTATTCATGTGGCTCATATCCCTGTATTTAGGCATCACAGTCAAAATAAATTTATGTTTAAAATTCTTTACTAATGGCCTCTACATTGTTAAATGTATTCTGCTTTTATAATCAAGATGATGAAAAACTGTTAAAAACTGAATTATATAAAGCAACTAGACTTATCTTTCCTTGTAACTGTAAGCACAATAAACAGCCATTTTCTTCCTTTATTAACACATTAACATTATTTACTATTTTTATGTATCACTACAAAAAATATTGGTTGTTTTATATTGTTTTGTTAGTTCAATGTTTATTCCCTATACCTTGAGTTACAATACCTAAATATATTTCCTCAGTATGTTGTATTTCATCTATGCAGTAAAGGCACTTTATTGAAAGCATATATAAATTTTATTTCTTTTCTTGGTTATGGCTTTAGAAATAGTTGAAATAAAACTTTGAACCTGAATTTTAATTATATATGCATAGTTCTTCCTTCCTGTTTCCACTTTTTCAGTTTACTACAGGAGATAGATGGGATGAGACAAGGATAAGGTAAAAAGAAAGGAAGAAAACTGAAATTAAGCAAAAAATAGTTTATTGTCTATTGAGTAACCACAAAAGGGAATGTTTTATTTCAGAGAAAATCTTTAGGCTATTTTCAAAGAATTACAATTATTCAATAGTGGGAAGTTAACATAGAAAGGAATCTAGATGCAGTTTAACGTATGAAGATTCAAACTATTCACACTGCCAAACAAATCTATGTTTATAGTCAACACTTCTAAAATTCTCTTGCTGAAGCTCATAAGGAACTACAGGATGAATACATAAACCCTCAGGTGTGTTAAAGATCCTTTAAGGAATACTATGATGTTGGATTGCATTTTCAAACTAAGTTTGTTTAGCGTTTAAAATTTAAACCTGCTAGAGCTATGTAATTTAATGGAAGTAAAACACATGAGAACTTTACACAGTTGGGGAATTTGATTCATAGAGTAGTAGTCACTTCCACTGACTTATACTGACCCTCTGCATTTTAGCTTCTTTAATATTTTGGACTAGATGACCTTTAAAGGTCCCTTCAAACCCTAACTATTCTATGATTCTACTATTTTTGCTGATTCAGGAATTGGCTATTATGCAATTTATCAGTCATGATTATGATTTTCAAAGCTGCTGAGGAGATTCACCCACATTTAGTTAAATACCATTTTTTTAAAAAATAGTACCAACGCTTTGTTTATACATGCAATAGTCCGAAAAAAGAAAAGGCAACTAGAAGCAGACTATCACATTCTCATATGCACTTGCATGTATATTTGTACACACATGTTGCTCTTTAACAGAATTGTATTTTTTAATGATATAAAGGTTTGCTTACTATCTACTGTAACATAGTTATACATTACTGAATAGTTATTTTCAATGAAACCTTTCAATGGTATGGACAGAGAGCAATCAGTAATGGTTATTGCATTATTGAAGTAAGATTCAGCTTCTGAGTGTTTAAATGAAACAAAGCTGAATTCTTTCTAATAAAAACATGAACTGGAGTTTACAAAGTCAGCAGCAGCTTTAATGCTATGTGTGTAGCTGGGCCAGAGTTCTGATTTTCAGCAGAAAGACTGTGTGTTTGCACAATATTCCCCACTCCTCAGATCTGGAGAGCTAACTTTCTACCACTATCCTCAGTTTTATGTATATCTTCAATTCCTATTTTCCATGTTTTCATTAATGAACCAAGAATTAGCGTGTTAGCCAGAATATTATGTTACTTTCCATGCACTGCTTTGAAATACCGAGAAGTACAGCCACAGACTGCTGTTATATAGAAGACTGGAGAATTATATCTGCCCATTTCTTGAGACTGTCCCTGCATGCCAGTTCAGTTTTAGTTTGCAGATATTACTGCTTGTGTAGTATTTATAACACTTTCTGGATGCCAGAACCAATATAAAAATAAAACACCTTCCATTTTTCCTTTAACAATGTTTCAAATATTTTTTTCTTTTTCCTAAATTACTTGAAGAGAGAGCTATGGGATGAAATGAACATGGCTGCAGAAAATGTGTTTCAAGAAAACAATAAAAGTTAACCTACAATAATAATCCTACAACGAATTTCCTATCAATAAACCACTTTTCTTCCAAGTAAGCATTAGTATTAAACTGGCAGAGCCTCTATAGGGTTTTTTTTATTACAGCTATAACCCTTTTAACTAAGGCTTATTATTTGTTCTCAGTTGACCATTTCTTCATCCATGTCAGTGGAGACAACATTTTAGTGTGAACAGAAAATATCCCATATACAACAGATACTGAATAGGGGAAGCTTTAGGTGCAATTTTCTTTCGTTTCAGAATACTCAGCTTTTCAGCAGAACAGATTCACTGGTATGATTGTCATACAAGAAAAAAAAAAATCTGGTAAAGTCATTGGATTATAGGTATGGTAAAACTTGTAGCTGCAAGTTTTTAAATTCTTAGAGACTCATTGTGACAGATTAAAGGAATCGCACATAGCAGTACTTCTGGGAAACTAATTTATTTTGGTTTTCATTTGTCACAGGCTTGATAATGTTTTCCTCAGAGAAGGTAAGTAGAATTTTTACCTTGAAAATATATTAAAGTTAACTTGTACAGGTAGTAACTGGTGCAAAAAAAAAAAGTATGTAACCGCCTTTTCATGGTCAGCATATATAAATATAACGTAAGGAACCTCCCTTGTAAATTAAAACATATTTCAATTATGCCATAAAGTGGAGAGGGGAAAATGTGAATGCAAGCAAAATGTAGTTTGAAATAATTTAATATCATGCAGAACTAAAGCATGTGAATGCAAAATAATCAGATAAAAAGGGGAGAAAATATGGATGGCAAAGAGTAATCTAGAACAGAACAGAATAGTTGAAGTGGAAGGGACTTAAAATTATCACGTAGTCCAACGGCCTGACCAATTCAGGGCTGACCAAAAGTTAAAGCATGTTATTAAGGGCATTTCCCAAATGCCTCTTAAGCACTCACAGGCGTGGGGCACCGACCACCTCTCTAGGAAGCCTGTTCCAGTGTTTTGACTACCCTCTCGGTAAAGAAATGCTTCCTAATGTCCAGTCTAAACCTATCCCGGCACAGCTTTGAACCCTTCCTGCGCATTCTGTTGCTGTATATCAGTGAGATCAGCACCTCCCTCTCTACTTCCCCTCCTCAAGAGGCTGTAGAGAGCAACAAACAGCCCCTCAGCCTCCTTTTCTCCAAACCAGACAAACTCACTGTGTGACATAGATGGTATCTCTAGCTAATAAATTTATTCTAATCTGACATAAGGTTTCTGATACAGGATATACTGTATATCATGTGACACCAAAATTAGTATTTTCTGTGTCGTTGATTGAGTATCAGCAGGGTTTTGGGGCAATATGCGTATTTTGTAGGCATTTTTGGTTTTCTGTAGGTGTTTTTGGTTTTCTGCTTGTTTTTAAAGCTGGCCCTTATGGGTCAGGATTAAATGAAGGGCAGTTTGGGTCTGCTACAGGCCACCTGATCAGGAACACCGAGTGGATGAGGCCCTTTATAGGGAGGGCCTCATGGTCACAAGCCCTGGTCCTCAGAGGGGACTTCAACCACCCCGTAATCTGTTGGAAGGACAACACAGCAGGGGATAAGCAATCAAGGAGGTTCCTGGAATGCATTGCTGATAATTTCCTTCTCCAAGTGACAGAGGAGCCAACAAGGAGAGGTGCTTTGCTGGACTTTGTTTTCACCAACAAGGAGGGACTGGTGGGGAATGTGGAGCTCAAGGGCAGCCTTGGCTGCAGTGACCATGAGATGGTGGAGTTCAAGATTCTTAGGACAGCAAGAAGGGCACACAGGCAGCTCTCTACCCTGGACTTCAGGAGAGCAGAATTTGGCCTCTTCAGGGATCTGCTTGGTAGACTACTATGGGATAAACCCCTGGAGGTTAATATTCAAGGAGCACCTCCTCCAAGCTCAGGGGCAATGCATCCCAGTGAAGAGGAAGTCAGGCAAAAACATGAGAAGGCCTGCATGGATGAACAAGGAGCTCCTGGAGAAACTCAGACACGAAAAGGAAGCCTACAGAGAGTAGAAGAAAGGACAAGTAGCCTGGGAGGAACACAGAGAAATTATCAGAGCAGACAGGAATCGGATTCGGAAAGCTAAAGCCATGATAGCACTAAATCTGGCCAGAGACATAAAGGGCAACAAGAAAAGCTTCTATAAGCACGTTGATGATAAAAGGAAGACTAGGGAAAATGTGGGCCCTATCTAGATGGAAACAGGAGACCTGGTTACCTAAGGAGACCTGAGAAGGCTGTGGTACTCAGACTTTTTTACCTCAGTCTTCACCAGGAAAAGTTCTAGTCGTGTTACCCAAGTCACTGAAGGCAAAAGCAGGGACTGGGAGAATGAAGAGCTGTTTGCTGTAGGAGATGATAGGTTCAAGACCATCTAAGGAACCTGAAAGGTGCTCAAGTACATAGGACCTGATGAGATAAATCCACAGGTCCTGAGTGAACTGGCAGATGAAGATGCCAAGCCACTGGCCATCATATTTGGAAGTTGTGGCAGTCCAGCAAGGTTCCCAATGACGGGAAAAGGGGAAACATATTTCCCTTTTTAAAAATCAGAGTTAAGGAAAACTCAGGGAACTACAGGCCAGTCAGTGTCACCTCTGTGCCTGGCAAGATCATGGAACAGATCCTCCTACAAACAATGCTAAGGCATATGGAAAATAAGGAGGACATTTGTGTCAGTCAACATGGCTTCAGTAGGCATAAATCATGCCTGACCAATTAGATGGCCTTCTATGGCAGGGTTATAGCACTGATGGACAAGGGACAAGCAACTGACATCATCTACTAGGACTTGTGTGGGACAGTGTCAAATGCTTTGCAAAACATCCTCACCTCTAAACTGGAGAGATATACATTTGATGGACAGACAACTCAGTAGATAAGAATTTGGCTGGATGGCTGCACTCAGAGTTGTGGTCAACAGCTCAATGTCAGGGTGGAGACTGGTGATGAGTGCTGTTCCTCAGGGGTCAGTATTACAACAGGCCTTGTTTAACAACTTTGTCAGTGACATAAACAATGGGATACAGTGCAATGTCAGCAAGTTGGCCAACACCAAGCTGTGTGGTGCCATCGACATGCTGAAGGGGAGGGATGCCATCCAGAGGAACCTTGACAGGCTGGAGAGGTGGACCCATGCAAACCTCATGAAGTTCAACCAGGCCAAGTGCAAGGTCCTGCACCTGGGTCAGGGCAATCCCAAGCACAAATACAGGCTGGCAAGAGAATGGATTGAGAGCAGCCCTGAGGAGAAGAACTTGAGAGTACTCACAGACAAAAGGCTCAACATGAGCTGGCAATGTACGCTTGCAGCCCAGAAAGCCAACTGCATCTTGGACTGCATCAAAATAAGCATGGCCAGCAGGCTGAGGGAGGTGAATCTGCCTTTCTACTCCACTCTCATGAGACCCCAGGTGGAGTACTGTGTCCAGCCCTGGAGGACCAGAGGAAATGGCCACAAGTTGTACCAGAGGAGGTTTAGGTTGGACGTGAGGAAAACCTTTTTCTCACAAAGAGTGGTCAGGCACTGGAATGGCCTGCCCAGAGAGGTGGTGGAGTCGCCGTCCCTGGCAGTGTTCAAGAGGCGGCTTGATGAGGAGCTACAAGATATGGTTTAGTAGCTGTGGCAGCAATGGTAGTGGGAAGACGGTTGGACTAGATGATCTTATAGGTCCCATCCAACCATGTGATTCTATGATTCTATAAGAACTACATGGATCTGGACTTACCTCAGCAGAGGAGGGCCATGAGGATGATCAGAAAGCTGGAGTACCTCTCCTTTGAGGACAGGCTGAAAGGGTTGAGCTGCTCAGCCTGGAGAAGAGGAGGCTCCAGGGAGACCTTATAGCACTCTTCCAGTACCTAAAGGGGGCCTACAAGAAATCTGGAGAGAGACTTTTGACAAGGGCATGTAGTGATAGGACAAGGAGTAATGACTTTCTACTGAAAGAGTGTAAGTTTAAATCTAATATAGGTAAGAACTTCTTTCCTATGAGAGTAGTGAGGCATTGAAACAGATTGCCCTGAGAAGCTGTGGATGCCCCTCCCTGGAAATGTTCAAGGCTACATTGGATGGGGCTTTGAGTGACCTACTGTAGTGGAAGACATTCCTGCCCATAGCAGGGTTGTTGGAACGAGATGATCATTAAGGTCCCTTCCCACCCAAACCATTCTATGATTCTATGATACACAAAATTGTAGGGCTAATTTACTCGACCTTGAATAAATGTGAAAGGATAGCACTTCTGTGAACAAATCTGTTAGCTGGCTCAAAATCAGAACTTGTTATTTGCCTTTGAACATGCATTCAGCTAAACGGGAAGTAGAAGGTGGATGATAATGTGTCCTTGGTATCATTCAATAAAATTATTACTGGACTGTCGTACCTTAAGATAAAAAAGGCAAACAAAAACAAGAAACATGACAGTCTTTTTCATAAGAGTTATCTTTTTACCTCTTTGGGCCAATTGCCCTTTCTTCCCCTCTCTGTCCTTCCCCCAAAAGGCATACAATGAAAAAGACCATGATACTGTAATTTTATTCCAAGTATGCTTTTTTTTTTTTAACACATCTATATGATTAGCCTAAGGGGTGTTTTCACACATGCCATGAAAGACAAATCCTACAAGGACAATACAAAAAGAATGTGAATTTTGAGGATTCCGTTTCCTTCATCTTGAAAGACAAATTTCTTACTCAAATACCAACCACATTCCGTGACTGGAATTTGTGTGGATCCTTTCACCATTCTGCAAAGCCCCACAAAATTGATTTGAAAATCCAGTAATGCTGCTATGACAAGTGATAACAGTGCAGTTCTTTGTCATATCACTCACACCACCCAAAGAAATGCATCCTGATGAAGAAGTCAGGCAAAAACGCCAGATTCTCCTGGAAACCATGCTAAGGCACATGGAGAGCAAGGAGGTGGTTGGTGACAGCCAACATGGCTTCACCAAGTGCAGATCGTGCCTGACCAATTTGGTGGCCTTCTATGACGGGGCGACAGCATCGGTGGACAAGGGACGGGCAACGGATATCATCTACCTGGACTTGTGTGAAGCTTTTGACACTGTCCCGCACGACATCCTTCTCTCTAAACTAGAGAGGCACGGGTTCGATGGATGGACCACTCGGTGGATAAGGAGTTGGCTGGATGGTCGCGCTCAGAGAGTGGTCGTCAACGGCTCAATGTCCAAGTGGAGACCGGTCACCAGTGGCGTCCTTCAGGGATCCGTGTTGGGCCCGGCCCTGTTCAACATCTTTGTCGGCGATATGGACAGTGGGATAGAGTGCACCCTCAGCAAGTTCGCCGATGACACCAAGCTATGCGGTGCCGTCGACACGCTGGAAGGGAGGGATGCCATCCAGAGGGACCTGGACAGGCTGGAGAGGTGGCCCGTGCCAACCTCATGAAGTTCAACCAGCCCAAGTGCAAGGTCCTGCATCTGGGTCGTGGCAATCCCAGGCACAAATACAGGCCTGGAGGAGAATGGATGGAGAGCAGCCCTGAGGAGAAAGACTTGGGAGTGCTGGTGGACGAGAGGCTCAACATGAGCCAGCAATGTGCCCTTGCAGCCCAGAAGGCCAACCGCATTCTGGGCTGCATCAATAGGAGCGTGGCCAGCAGGTCGAGGGAGGTGATTCTGCCCACAGTACTCCAACTCTAGCCATTCTATGATTCTAAGAAAGTAGTAGAAAGAAAACAGGACATCAGAAGTCTTAGGTTATCAACATGCTAAACCTGCATATTTTTTTGTGTAAAATATAAATGGATGCATATTTTACTATCCCATCTTATAGGAAATGTGATTTCACATATCTAGCTCTGCTTCAGTTTTTCTTTCTTAAAAATTAAAATATTTATTTATTTTCTCTACTGAGTTACTATTTAAAAAAAAAATAATTCTGTTAATCTGAGTTTTTTCTACCTATTATTTGTTTATGAAAGAGTTTATAATCGTGTCATTGCTTCCTTTTCTAGCTAGATTTGTAATCTGCTTTCAAATCTGTATTTTGTGGTATAAGCAAGGAAACACTTAGAAGAAAACTAAATAGTAACAGCCATGTCTTCTACAACTATCAAGTTGTCAAAAATTTGTAAAACTGTAAATCTCAAAATGTCCACTTTTTACTGTCAAAGTCATCAGAATACATTCTACTTTCAAACAGATTTTGGTTTGTTCTGTTTTTTTTTTCTATTTTAAGCATATTTTTTCTCATTTTTTTGAATATTTGAGTTCATTTCCAAAAAAGACATGCCTAGTGTAGAAAACCAACTCTAATTCTCTGAATTCAGGATCTCTTGAAATGAAGGAACAGCCACTAGGTACAGAAATACCCTTGTTTTTCCCGCCATTCAGCCCAAAAATTCTATAGAAGCATGATCACTTTTTTTTTATGACTGAACTTGTTTTCAATGAGATGGATCTGAAATATTCTCAAATAAACTCTAGAAAAATGAGAATTAGCAATTCAAGAATACTTACCTTTTTGGAAATAAGGAAATTAATCCATTAAAAGCCTTCAGAGGGAATCACGTAAATGAGTGGCTAAAGCAGGAAGTAAATGTCCAAGATAGGTAAAGTTTATAAAGCAATTAAAACTGCAGGAGTAAATAATGGGATGGGGTTTGGATAATCTATGAGTCATTTTAGTGTTTGTATTAAGGTTGGAGGAGGTTTGTTCAACTATTAGGAACAGAAACTTAGAGTACATCAGTCAATTAGTAAAAATAATATGGGTGAAAGTTCTTGTAACCACTTGGTATATTCTGAATTCCTCATAGCTGAAAATATAATTTTCACCATAGAATTCAAAAAATGATAAAACACAGAAGCTCAAAAGAGATGGTCTTTCTCCCCAAAACTCCGACAAATTTCACCTTCAGGAATAGTTACCAAAATAAGAGAACACTCATGATATTTTAAACACTCAAGATAATTTAAAAACTATTATTCTATCAGTATCAAACTTCAGAAATCTTTGGAATATTTCTTTTTTGAATACTTGCCATAGAGAATAAAGTGCTGCCAATACTCTAAAAGTGCAACCCTATGGGAAATGACACAAGCTCCTGGATTGTATAATCGTATAAATAAATTGTAACAAGTTCTAGCAAAGATAAAGCTGAAGGAATATCTATAGAGCAAAAAAGCCAGGGACAGACTTAAATTAACACAGTGAAAAATGCACTTTATATAAATAAGAACTTTTTTTTTTTAGTGAATATGAATGCAGAAGTCTTGGGCTTAGATGCACTACTCTTAAAACATGTAGTAAGAATTTTGAGACCCAACATGGATCATGATCCATTCACAGCAACTGCTAGTGTGTTCTTATGTACTCATTTTAGCTGTCATAAAGAGTTGACTATGTAGGAACAGACCAGCCATAAACTCTCCATTAATTCCGTACCACAAAGGTGGAAGCAGTTTCATGCTACTGTTCTCTCTCTTCTTTCCACAGAGTGGAAAGGCAAATGACAGCAGCTACACTGCTAGATTATTTTTTGTTGGGCTGTCTGCACAAAATCTCTTAGGACTCTAGAATACTTAAGTCCTTTGCTATCTCTTGCCATACTCTGTAAACGAGTAAATTTCTCTTCTTAAAAGCTGCTGTCATTGCCATACTCTGGCCTTGGAAATTATATGAATAAAACACCCATAAAAAAACCACCTAGCTTCCTATACGTAGCAAGATTACTGGAAAAGTGAATGCTATAACATTTCAGCAGACAAAATTGCCCTGGCTTTGTATTCCAGTCCTGTTAATACTCCACCTATTGTAAACAACTGTAGAACCTCAATATTATGAATGAAAGAGCATTTGCAATGCAGACCTAATGTTGACATTGAATTTCCATTAGCAATCTTCAAAAGATATTCATATTTAGAAAAACTCGCATACAAAAAGCACAAAACAGGAAGATTTTTTTAAGACAAACTGGTATCAAGCTGCAGAAAGGTAGCCTCTATAATGAATTCCCATCTAAATCCACACTGACATTTTTTAAATCGAGTTCTACAATTTCACCTAAAACAATTTAAAGTATTATTCATTAACCTAGGTATCAACAAGCAATAACTTTAGAAATAATTAGCAGCTTCAGTAGAACTTCTGTCAGTATTTGAGCTAACAGTAAGCCTCGTAATAGAGGGAGGGGAAAAAAATGAAAGACATTCTGGCTAACCATAGAATCATAGAATCATAGCATGGTTAGAGTTGGAAGGAACCTTCAAAGGTCATCTAGTCCAACCCCCCTGCAAGAAGCAGGGACCTCCCTGACTAGATCAGGTTGCTCAGAGCCCCATCCAGCCTGGCCTTGAACGTTTCCAGGGATGGGGCATCCACCACCACTCTGGGCAACCTGTGCCAGTGCTCTACAACTCTCATTGTGAAAAAATTTTTTCTAATATCCAATCTAAACCTCCCTCCTTCTATTTTAAACCCATTACCTCTTGTCCTATCACAACAGGCCCTACTGAACAGCCTGTCCCCATCCTTCCTGTAGGCCCCCTTGAGGTACTGGAAGACCGCTATCAGGTCTCCCCGGAGCCTCCTCTTCTCCAGGCTGAACAGCCCCAACTCTCTCAGCCTGTCCTCGTAGGAGAGGTGCTCCAGCCCTCTGATCATCTTTGT
>WHYT01016954.1:62332-85335 GCA_009806455.1 Tetrax tetrax
AAAAAAAAAAAAAAAAAAAAAAAAAAAAAAAAAAAAAAAAATCAATGAGTTTATAAATGCTTAGCTTGCTTTACCAATATCAACAATTTATTTATTTCCATTTTTTCTTTTAACATTCAAGTGAAAGACAGTATACATTTACACATTTCTTAATCTGTGGCAGGTTTTCTCTTCCTCTCCCTCATATGAGCTTGCTCCCTAACAAAAGGAGAATAAGTGAGTAAATTAAAACCCCTCCGTGGGGGAAAATACATCCATGCCAGGAATCAATCAGACTTTCACATCTGTCATAAAACTTGACAGGACTTTTAACACATTTGTTCACTATGAATAGAAAACCATTTTTACCACCCAAAAATTTTCTAGGAGGGGAAAAGAACCCCCTCTAACCTGTTTTCTGACAGTCAAGCTTTGAAAACTATGAAGTGATAAAAACTTCAAGAAGTGAGAAGATTATTTAGCAACAAAAATAAACAGCTCCATTTGAGGAAATTTTACATAAAATATGAAATCTAGAAAGAATGAAAGTATCATTTATTACTTAAACTGGGAAAAGGAAAAAACCTAGAATCTAATTTCTAATTCTCTCCACAAACCTTGAAACAATTACAGAAACTGTCACTGAAACAAATCTATTTCAGTACAACAGAAAAAACTGCTCTACCTCTATTTAGAAAGAAAAGATCACCTTCTTTTTCATCATGCTCATATACTAGTGAAGCATAGTCATCCAAATTAATGATTAGATAACAGTTCTGAACACCTACCAGTTTAAAACTGAGAAACAGTAAAGTTCTTCACATCTAAAAGGCCTCTACTTTTTATGTTACTGCATATCCAAAAGAACAGCTGCAAGTTATCATCTCTGAGTTTGTTACAAATTAAAGCTTCACATGCTCTGGATTAACCTGAATGAATTGCACACAGGTGTGAGAAATTAATCTTGGGACAAAGGAAACCTCATACTCCTAAGATACAGAGTGTCATGTCTCAGCTTCTTCCCTATCAAACTGACTTTTTTTTTCCTCTTCTTGTTTTTACTAAAGGCTGTAATGAACTATTTTTTTTTTTACAGTTTATACATCTGAGATTAGAGTTTTTTGTATGAAGCTAAAGTACATATTTGTATACATTTATGTATTTTGTATGCATTATATATTAAGATATGTTTTTATAAAACATATAAACTATATGCATTTTTTACACTGAGGGTTGTAGAACACCAGAACAGGTTGCCCAGAGAGGTGGTGGATGCTGCATCCCTGGAAACATTCAAGGCCAGGTTGGAGGGGACTCTGAGCAACCTGATCTAGTTGGAGATGTCCCTGTTCCTTGCAGGGGGGTTGGACTAGATGACCTTTGAAGGTCCCTTCGAACCCAAACCATTCTATGTTTCTATATAATACATGATATACGCTTACTTAATTTTATATTATACACAAAAATACATATATTATACATATATATACCGAGTATATAATATATAAAATCTGTTGGTTTGTGGAAAAAGCAAGTGGATAGGCTCTTGTGATATCTTAAGACATTTAGGAGGTTTTCTCATAGTAGACTTTTTGTATCTCTTTTGGTCTAGTGTTACACATGAGTCAAGGTTTACAGGGTCCTGTGATTTTTCTTAAAAGACCAATATCTTTAGTTAAAAAAAAAATAAACAATCTTATAATAACAATATTTTTAAACTCTTGTTTTCAAGTGCTACATATAAGGAAGAAACTTGAAGCTGTTACTCTAAATTTACCCTAACAAGATTTTTTTTTCCTGTAGGAAAAAAAGACAAAAAATTGTCATCTTTAGAATCCCTAAACAGTTAGTCAGAGGTGAGATTGCTAAAATATGTCATGAATTTAATAAGGATATTATAATTTTTAATATTATAATTTTTAATATTCGATACAGTTAGATATCTTAGCACAGAAGAGGTTTTCAATTTGTTTACCAAAATAAATTGAAGGAGGAGGAATTTAAAATACAGTGGTTTCACCTGAAGTGGGCTTTAGTTACTTTTTAAATATCATTCTTAATGAACAAATAAACACTGTCAACCAAAGCCGTAAGATAATAAAAAAGCTATAGATTTTAAAAAATTAGACATTTTATTATCTACTTTGATTGATTGAAACATTATGAACACAATAAAACATCACTCAGAACCCGAAATTCACTGCCTGTACATGGAAAGTAAGAATTTCTGTCAGAATTTAGATATCCCAGTTTAAAACTGCAGCCAAGAAAATACCTATATAGTTGTTATCTATGCTTCCAGAAAAGGAGATTCAGCTAGGCATCTCAACCTGAATTTTAGCTCCTCAGAGACCTAAAGTTTTGTAGAGTCTCGACCAAACTAAACAATTACGTTAATTCATAGCCTGTTACAGGTCTCTAATTCAATGTTCTTCTATTTGGAATGTGTTTTAGAGGTCCTGGGTGAACTGAATACTCAAACAACTGTCTTTATGGCCAACACGAAGGTCCTTTCTTCTTGTTGCTCCCTGTTCAACCCCCTGAATCCTGTGGTGTTTGTTTTAAAGTGAAAGATTTAAAAGGTAGGAAGAATGGAAGCTATGTCCTCTGTTGAGCTCCCAAATACTTTATCACTTGGCTAGTGCTTTATTTTCAGTAGAAAATAGACTTTTCCTCCTCTTAAAGGAAGAAATTCAGCTCTAGTTGTAGATGAAAGGATTTCACTTTTTCCTTCCAGAAGGGAATTTGGGACATAAATCTTAGGAGGAAGGAGCCTTGAAGTGGAAGAAAATTAAATGATTTTTTTTTTTAGTTTACCATTGACTAGCTCATTCTTTATTGTAAACATAATCTGAGACTCACATTTTGGTGTCTAACTCTTTATGCAGTCTCCATAGGAGCCAAGCTACTCAGTGTCCCTTTGTATTTCACTGTGGGACCAGGTAAAAAAGAAAATTGCCTAAATAGCTGTTGTTTGTTTGTTTGTTTTTGACCGAAATGGGTCTCTAGTTACGCAGACTGAAAGAAACTTGAAAACAATAAAATTCATGTAAAAACTTACTACTTACTTTCTTCTATCTCTATTTTTTGCCTTTATTAATGCCGCTAATACACCTGCTCTATAAAGTTCATTTTCCTTTTACTTTTGGTTTGTTAGTCTGTCTGTAATGTACTGTACTTTTAGAGCTAGTGCTATGATCTCTACTAGTCTTACGATTGAAAGACTTTCACATAACCATAACATGACTGTTTTTAACCACACAGGAAGAAGCTATCAATATTAATCACTCTTTGAAATGATTTTCAGTTATCAATGGAATCACAACATACAAGACTATAAGTGAAATAATTTATTCATTGGATGATGGTAAGTTTCTTGAAGATGTTACTCCTGCTGCTGACAGTCATGAGGTGCAGAGAAAAGGAAATGAATGCTAGCTGCTGCTGTAGGCATTACAGTTGTAGGCACTGCTACTTTCTCCTCCATAAGTCATTTGTGTTTTATATTCTAGCTCATAATTCTCAGAACAGCCACTATTTTTATCCTGGGTTTTGGTCTATTTAACAATAATATATTGTCTATTATTTTCATCATTTTTGCTATGTTTCTGTTGCACCTAATTCCAGTTGGCCTACTTCTCCTTCTATTTAGTAGTCAGGCAGGCTTATTCTCTCCTTTGTAATCTCTTCTTTGAGAAACTTAATGAATTGCAACTCTTTCAAACCTTTTCAAAAGTCTTTGACATTTCTCTTGCAACATTTGACCTTGAAGTAGTGAATACTTTTCATTTCGACTAACAAAACCAGACTTTTGCATGTTGCAAAGATCGTATAACAAGCTGATGCTTGATTGTTTGGTTTAATCCTTTTTTTCTAATAAGTATCAAAAATCAAAAGATGGTCTTCTCATACAACAGAAACAATCAAAGAAAAGCAATAATGTGTAAAAGCTCCAGTGAAGACGACCGGAGAAGGCAAGTAATGTCTAATCAAAGCCAAAGCCAGTGACAACACAGATTCCTAGTAAATCCTTTCATCAGTAAAATGAAGTTGAGTGAATCACACATTTAAATGGCTATTCACAATGGTCTTAGCAAACATGTATTGAGCTTTTTGTAGTCAGCGTGGAAAAGGAGACTTTTGTGGAGTTTGCTGATGTTTATGAAGATACCCTGTTACACTTGAAGGGCATCATGGGAAATGCTAGGAAAGTATTTATTTGGAGACTTCACAGGGAAGCAATGACAACTAGTATCATCTACCAGTTGGGGGCCAAATGTCTCAGAAATGGAAAACAAGTTTATAGGAAGAGAAGAAAGTCTTGAAAGTAGAATAAAACCACAGTATCTGACATGTTTAAATGGGGGAGCTAGTGGAGAGATGTGAAGGTTCTCATAACTTATCCAATCAAAATGACAAGTCAGGAAAGTGATCCTTGCTACAGAAGTCAGGATGAAGGTGAGCAAGGCAAGAACATGCTTTACAAAAAGAATATGATTACTAAATACTAAGATAATTTACATTCGTTTAGTGTATACTTTTGTTACTATGTAAGCAGTAGCTCTTAGCTGAATTGAAAATTCACTTTTAGAAGAATGAGTGCAAACTGAGAGTTTGAAGTCAATGGCGAAAAAAATAATCCTCAGCTTCTGTGCTTGGCTTCATTTCACTTACATAACAGACACAGTTCTCTTTGCCTGTCATTGCATACGCCTCCACATACTCATGCTTTAATACAAGCGCATTAAACTCTCAGAGCTGATGTACTGTAAAGTTATCTTTTGTTACTCACATATCTACCTACTCCTCAGCTTTCTGCCTTCTTGGGTGGCATGGACAAACAAGTCATTTTCTCATAAATTAGGATCATGCAGTCTTCAGTTTTCATTGGTTGCTATTTTTCACTTATGCTCTAAAAAAGGTATCAGCCTTTTTTCCACAACGGTAGTTCGGTTTATGTTTATGCATGAGTTTGTACACACCCACATATGCTGAGCTAAAAAAGTTAACTCGCTAGTTGTCATTTCCTAATTGAAGTATAGCAAGTATCGTTGGAATTGTAACATCGGAAAACAGAATATATCTTAAATAAGTAAATGTATATAAAGAAGAGAGGCAGAGAGGCACGAGAGCGCTCCTATTCTATTAGTTTACTCAAGACTTCTGATTTTTTTTTCTGTGACACAAATATTTGAAATTTCTAACATTTTTTCTTAAATTTTTAGAGGATGGAGAGGTATATTGCCCACTGTACAATTGCCAAGAAATATAAAATATTTATTGGTGAAGTGGAAGATCTTTCTTCAGTCCATTTTCTCACTCACTGGGAGCAAAGTCAATGCTTAACCTTCATACCTTTCCTACAAAAAGAAAAACACATTGTGAAATAAATCAACAAGTCTCAGTGTCGAATGCTTCTAATGGGTCTGAGAAAATAGGAAGTGTGGTTGTAAGGCAGATCTGACTTTTGAAACAACAGTTATTTGTGTGCTTTTTGCTTACATGAAATTCACAGTACTCATTCTTCAGTACTTCTGATGCATAGTAACAAATTACATTTTTCATATATTAGGGGAATCACTAGAAATGTAAGGTAATGTGTGTGCACTGCAAAACAAAATATAACTATTGTGTCATACTACAATGTCTTTTATTGGCATCTTTCTATACAGTATAAAAAAGAAACACATTTTATACCAACGTCTTTGATAAAAGTATTTTAGTGAACCAAGTCTTATATGTTTATCCACATGGAAAACATTTAGGGTTTAGATTTAGGGATTAGTTTTGTAACAAGACAAGATTAATACATATAATTGCAATTCATAGCTGCTACCTCCATATCAGTTTTCAGGATCACTCACTAACTCCTGCCTGTATACAGAGAGACATTATGTCCAATGATCCTTATGGTATCAATTTTATAATTGCTCAAGAACTAAAAAAAAAAAGTGCTTTTTGCTCTGTAGTGCTCTGGACTGTAGAGCAGAGCTCCAGTGGGATGGTGCTTTCCTGCTCTCCTCACCCATAATGCTTAAGCTAGCAGTTGAGCAGTTGTTCTCAGAGCCTGCCCCAAAAATCAGTCCTTGCTCCAAGAACAGTCCTTGTCTCCCCACCCCCAGCCCAGTGCTCCTTACCCGTTCTTTCTTCCCTTTTTTCTGTCATTTTATCTCTGAATCTTTAAATTATTTTATGGAAAATTAAGCAGTTTCAAAGAAAGGCTGTGAAAGCATATTCCCACATGAAAGGCTTGACAGTAACCTGGTGATTAGCACATTTTACGGCAAGAGATTTAAGTGAGACAATATTCAGAAAAGAATGGAAAAACATCCCGGCATCCCGCTGGTATTAAGGATGAAGAGAAAGGGTCAGAAACAAGTATCCCGTACTCTTCTAGCCATGTTTTTCAACAAACACGACAGCTGCCATGCTGTTTTGAGAGATCTGTGCCCTTGTCGTGGTATATTTTACATGCTCTGAGAACACCTGCAGGAGCTGATCCCTCAGGGGAATCTCATGCAGGAAATGCAATCTTGTTGATTCTCGTGATGCTTGTGTGTGAGAAAGCAGTCTGTCTCAGCTGGGCGTTTGATTCCCTAGGCTCAGATGTTTATGTAATACTATCTTTGCTTCTCATGCAAAAAGAAGAGTAGGAGCTTACACCACGTTACAGGTTAAAGCCCCAAACACTTGACTTCCACTTCTGAGTATATCAATCCAGGTGCAGAAAAGTGCTTTGGTAAGTTAAATGCAGAAACTAAGAATTCGGATATAATACAACTAATGACTGCCTGACAGAAGTAAATGACAGCTTGGTTTGAAGACAAAAAGAACTGTGGGGCTGTGTAGCAGCTGTTTATTTAAAGCGCTGCTGTATGCTGACTCCTGCAGGGCAACCAGGAAGAGGTTGAGGATGGCAGAAGGGGACTGTAACATTCTTCGGGAATGCACAGGAAGGTATGGCTGCACCCTCTGGGAGGTGGGATAGGAAAGAGGGAGAGCAAAGAAGGCTTATGCTTTTCTTGTTTTAATTTATTCCCCTATCCTTCTTGTATGATGGCAATGTAGTTATGCAGTGCCGCCTTTGTATCATGGCTGTCATCATGCACAATGTTCCTGAAGGAAAAATGTATCTCCAAGTCCTTTTTGAAGCTCCAGGGATTTCAGTTGTCTGTGTTTAAATGATACAACACACAGAAATTTATTTTCAGTCTCTTCTTCACCCTATATGTACCTGCCCTGTAAATAGAAACCGCAGAAACCACTTGTGCGATTTGGAAAATTGAAACAAAAGAACCTTCCTCTGGACTCATTACTTTGGGTTTTTTTCACATTTTCTTTTGAAATATAAATCTTCCAGCAAAAAAAAATTGACTTTCTTATCAGATACTCAGCCATTTCTCAGAGCTTAACAATCGACATAAAGAGGTAAGAACTGAAGTTTCACTATTAGATTAAAAAACCACAGATGCTGGGAGAGACCATTTTATAGGCAAAACTGTTTCTATTGTGAGGACTACACCAAGAATTCATCATTTGAACACACTATGAAACTTCAGAAATCTCATTCTAGAGTCAAGCATTAAACCAAAAAAGTAAAAAAACCTATCACCTTGACAATGGCAAATCAACATGAATCTTTCTCTTACATGATTCTCTTTCATGTAAAGTAAGGGGAGTTGACATTTCTCATTGGCAAAAAAAAAAAAAAAAGAAAGCAAAACTGCTGCTAAAGAAGGTAGCATTCCTAGATTAGCTTAATCAATTTTCTTATAGCTCAGTACAAAATATCAGAAGCATTTGTATGAAATGTTACTGTATAAGCTAATGTAGAAGATGTGAAGCAAGAGACAAGGAAAAAAAATTTTGGAGGGAGGCATTGTGTACTAGCTAGATGAATTCTTTGAGGAACAAATATTACAAACATGTAATGTAATCATAGTTCTAAGTGTTTCAGTGACTGTACATTTTTGGCTTATCATTTGAGTCAGAATATTTAAAGTGTAGGAAATAAAATCCTGAGGTTCTCTATTGATTATCCACAAACAATATTTCACATATGAAAAGGAGTGCTTACTGCTAAAGATCACCTGGTTGATGGTACTTGACATGCTTGGGTTTTTTTTCTTAAACTTAAGCCACACAGGCCACATAAGTAAGAAATAACAAGTCATTATTATTCTGTAAATCATGCATTTCTAACATATCAGTTCAGCAACTTTCTTTATAACGCATTAAGTGAAATATCTCTTCATTTTGTAATATTATCTATTTTGGTAATAGTATCTATTTTATTAGTGGCAGATTGGTACTATACCCCAATAAAACCAATAAATGCAACAATAAAATCATACATCACCATCTGTGTGTTCAAAACAATTTTATAGTAGATGCACTGCCTAGATCTCACTTTGAGTAATTTCTCTGAAATCTCCAACCATTATATAGGTGTATTAATTTACATTATTAGTACAGGAGTATACATTATATATTGATTACATACTATATACTATATTATAAATCAATTATGCATTATACATTGTACGTAATAGATACATGCTTCTGTCTTTTTAAAAATATATATAAAGGCAGAAACTTTTTTTTTCTTTTTTATCTTTTAGACATTTTCAAGGTCTAAGAAATTACTCTTGATGGTCTAAGTTTTGCCTATCAGCTCAGCAGATAGGCCTTATTCATTAAGAAAAATGTATACCTCTTAGATGAACCATTATAAAAATACCAATTAACAAAGTATTTTTAATATGGTAATTAAAACTGCATTCATGGATGTAGGAAGGGATGACTACAAAATACATATATTAGCAGGGAAAAATACTTATTTTCCACATTTTTGTGCATTAAATTTTGCCTTGCAATGCTAAAAGAAAATAACTTAGCAGTTTCAGCTTAGTGTACCCCTTAGAAAATTCTTAATTGAAATGCATTTTCATTGGAATTTAATTTCCTGCCAATGTCAGATCTCATACAAAATAGATCTGTACTGGCTCACAAATTAAGAGAATTAAATTGGCTTTAGGTTGGGACATTGTGAACTCAGCCACTTTTCCTTTCCAGATCCTGGAAGTGACTTTGCCATTCATATGCATTGTTCCAATTCAGAGATATTAATGTTTGTTCTTTCCATGATCTAAAATGGAAATTTTGTGCATAATTTTCAAAATGACTTTATTAAATGCCTGTTGTGTTTTCATTTTATTTTAAGCTTCCTGGGACATATATACTATACTGTCCAGTTAATTGTTGTGTCTCCTAATGGAGAAAGAGGAGTCATGTACTATCATATCCCCTTTTAGCATGTCTTTGAAGATTTTATGCCTGGTGTGCTAAAGGCAAAAATAATAAGAGGCAGCCACCATTTGAATGTAAGCAGTGCTGATATAATAACTCGAATGGTACCTTTCAGTCATAATCAGAGAAACTGCATAGCATATGTTTAACTTATACCTAACTAAATAACTCTTCAATTCCTAGGGTGAGAAAATTAGGTAAATTTATTGGATAGGACAAATAATATAAGGATTATAACCTTTTCAGTATCCTGATCTAGCATAGCTTATGCATTACCAATTCACATTAGATACAAATGACCAAGTAGGTAAAACATTTTAAACGAAATGTAATCTTAATTTCCTTATATTTATGATCAATATATCAATTACTATTATCTAAAATATTATTATCTCTTAGTAAACACTCCAAAACTTATCCAGAAATTATTTCGATAACGATCATGAATATGCCTTAATCAACATTTTAATATCAAGTTATTACAGTTTTTTTTTAATTTTTACCAAGTGCTAAGAAGAGACTGTAAATCAATTTTTTTTATCTAAGATGGCTTCTGAGGAAAAAATAGTCTTATCTTTTGGAGGGGTTATTTAATTAAATGGAATCATTGAGGTTATTACAGGAACTGTTGGGACATATTTTCTTTCAACTTGGGAGGTTTCCATAATCTTCAAGGCAAATACACTCCCTTTGGGTATTAAAGTGTATTTGCTTTGATGTAAATGTGTTTACAAAGGAAATAAAATATACTTTCTATCCTCTATGGCGCTATAACATCATATAATATTTGGCATGGCATGTTTTGAAGTACACATATAAGTACTGATTACATCAGTTTGCATGAATATTTGACAAGTAATCTTAAATGAGAATAATAAATGGTATAAATAGTAGCATGTAGTCCTAAAACTCTTTTTTTGAAAGGGAGGGAGACCACTGAGATTATATTTTGTAAAACTATAAAAAAGCTCAATTTTTTTCTATTATTACATTTATTCAGTAGTTCTAGTTCAAATAGGCACTGCAGAACATCAGCTTATTTAACATTAAGGGATTCTTTTATCTTTGGAAGATATTTTGGTTATTACAAATTTAGGATTTCTCTTAATGGTGAAAAAAATAACAATAAATAAATATTCAAAGTTAGCATAAACCTCTCAAGTGGTACACTTATAAACATTTTACATGTAAACTTAGATAACTAGTAATAACATCTTAATATCAGTGCTATGCAAACAATAAAATATTCGATATTCCAATATGTAGGATAGTGGCCACATTACAACTGGTTATGGCTTTAAATAAGACATAAATAAGACATTTGAGTATAAGGTATTTATCTTAATTATGGTATTAATCAGGTATTTAGAAATGTGTGAGTAGTTCTGTGCCAAAGCAAAAAGAACAGAAGACCATGATATAAAAATTGTTAAGAAAATAAAAAGGACTTCCGGAATGACTACGTACAGTTATAAGTTGATTGATAAATAAAGTTCAACAAGACTATTTTCAGACCTGTTAAAATTTTAATTTATAAATTTTCTTGAATTCTGAAAAAATTATAGAGTTGCCTCAGTAAGTATTCTTAACAAGGTAAGAAATCAAGCTGTAAATATTAAAGATGTTTCTATAATTCCATCCCCAAAGGGATTACTAATAGTTTCCCTATGCACCACCTAAGTATGCTTGTAATACCATATCACAGAAATACTGAGCCAATGAAAGCATTACAATTGCTCATACTTGAGCCTAAGATCACAGAATGAAAAAAAAAAGCCCCCCAAATCCTCTGCAAAACTGACAAATCAGAAGACTCTACAGTATCAGCTGACAGCAAGTCTGCATCCTTCTTTTCTGCTCAGCCACTGCAGGCTCACATCTAAGTGATAGCAAGACACCAACAATTTTTCACTCAGTATTGCTCTGCACTAGTCTTCTCTTCAAAGATATGAATGAGCAAGAGGGCTGGGATAATCCTAGGTATTTATTATTCAGGAGCACTGATTGTTTACAACATATTACAAACAAGCAAAGATGTTTCAGCTATTTGAACAGCTCACAACATTATCAGTACTGCTGAGGAGGTGAAAAAGGGGTGTTTAGGTACTTTCATTCTAGACAACAAATTCTTTAGATCATACCCCAAACTTTCACTTTTTAATTGCATTTTCCAGTTCCTTTTTTTTTTTTTTAAGAGTTTGCTCCTTTCAAAACTAATCAGGGCCAATTTCTTAGTGGCCCTCAGGAGAAGGAGATATGTATTAAACAAGTGTTTATGTTTTAATTTTTTTTTTCTTTTAGTTGGTCTGCTTTGTTGAGTTAGGGGGGGAGAGAGGAGCATTGGTGGTTTTCTGGACTAAAGCCATGCCATTTTGTATCCTCCCCACCTAAAAACCCTAACACTATGCACCAACAGAATTTCAAGGGCTCAATGGCAGTAACTTCCACATCTATTCCAAACCTTCCTAGGAATTTTATTAAGAATCATACCAAAATTATACAACAACAGCAAATTACAAATACTGCAGAAAAGCACACAACTTTCATAATTCTTTACAAGAGGTCAACATTTTCAAAATTTAAGTGCCTCTGATGTTAATCATCAGTATCTTACATATTCAGCATTAGCTTGGTTCATACTGAAAAACTAAATTTCGGATTTCACTTTCCAACAGTAACAAAATCATGTGGTCTACAGAATCCACTGATGAAACAAACTTTATTAAAATATAGATAAAGAAATTAGATTTCATTTATTCTTGTAATAAATTTAATGCAAGATTGAAATTCTGTTATGCTTAGAAATTTAAGACTATAATTGTGTCTTGAAATAGTCTCAAATGACAAATCTTTAAGTTGCATTGTGCTAGCAAGGAGACATAAATTAATCTTGGTAAACAGAGAGAAATAATTAAACTTAATTACATGTTAAGGCTATTTTCTATTAATAATTGCTTGTTGCAAGTATACACCTTTAATGACTTCTTTTAATTAACTGATCTAAATACTTTCTTTGGTTACAATGGACTTGATAAGATTGCTTGCTAGCCCACCTATGCACTGTCTAGGTTTTTCATTATAAACTGAAGCGAATTCTCCAATCATTAAACAAAGCCCTTTTGCCCATGAATAATTTGCACTAAATTGTCTAAGGCATAAAAAGACAAGATATATTGATTTCAGAGAATAATCTTCTTTAAATTTAATTTACGTACAAAGGAGATACTTGACTCGGTGTATTATTGCCTTAAAGATGATATATCCTTGTTGATAAGGAAACATGCAGTTAGGTGAAGAAACCAGCATTTATTCCTTGTGCTCCCCATTGTTCTCATTTTTTCTTCTTTTATTGGAAGTCATTACAGCTATTTTGCTTGTCTTCAATTAGATTGTTCCCTAAGACAGGGAACATTAATCTAATGTGAATAAAATACTGAGAGTCATCCTTTGTGTCACTACAGGACACTATTGTTAAGATTTGCCCTGCTTATTTCCTAATTCTTTAGGACTATGCATGTTAGTAATGTCCTTTAAAAAGAAGTACCTGTCATGGATTTGACAATGTATCTATTACGTCTTTGCAACTTATTGTTCAGTGTTTGTATTTCTTTCTGCAGCAGCACAAAACATGAATACTCCAATATTTTGTTCAGATTTCAAAGAAGACTCCTTCAAACGGGTTCACTGAATTTCGTATAACTTGCAGAAGGTAGTATCGCTATTGGAAAACAGCAATGTGCTATCAGCTGCTGTAGACTGCATGTAAGGAAGAGTTTCATGAGATCTCTCTAGATAATAGAAGAGTCACATCTACATCCTGAGAAACTGGATTACATTGTGCTCTATTACCACAGCTCACACAGAAGGATCCTGTAGGAGGCAGGTTTTCACAGAAATGCCTTTTTTTTTTTTTTTTTTTAATAAAAGCTTATTACTGTACCTTTCTTAACCTTTTGTTGATAAGGATATGTCAGATCTCTTGTGCTGAATAAATTGTGTGTTGTGGTGGTTAATTGAATTAGTATTTCTGAGTATAGTTTACTTTCAATACCTCAGTAAAGTGCATAGCTGGAATATTATTTTTACTTATTTTATTAATTATATGCCAATATATCTAATATGTTCCAAGGACAATGCTTACGCCCACTGCTCAAATGGGGAGTGGTCCCTGCTTTCCCATTCTGTCCTGTCTTTGGGTATGTACAACACAGTTCCCAATGCTTGTATGTCTGTTTTGCCACTCTGTAGAAAAATACCAGGAAATATTGATCATAAATCTATTGGAAAACAAGTTTAATTTCCTGTCTTTAAATGGTTGCTAAATTTAGTGCTTATTACATGCAATGTCTCCTGTGCAAAAACAAATGAACTCCAAAACTCAAATCCTCTGGTATTAATTGATGCTTGTCTTTACTGCAACTAATTGTGCATAAATGTAGTCTTTACAGATCACTGAGAAGCAAAAGAAAAATATTAAAATACAGACCATTTTCAGATCAGGAATTTTCCTCCTGGTTGTTCCCTTACATATATCCAGCGTGGTAGGCGAGTTCTTAAAAAGTATGTATCAGAATTGGTTTTTCCACATTTTTTAAGCAGTCTCCATGCTTGAAATGCCATATCCCCAATATTTTACTTGAATTATGAAGAAAACAAAAGAGAACAGAGCACAGCCACTTATTGTAACTACAGCGTGACAAGTAAAAAGCATGTGACAACCAGTGGTGATAATCAATACCTTAAAGTTTGATCCTATTGTATTTTAGCTGTCCACAAACATGAGAAATTCACTATGTGTGAAAACTAAAATTAGTTTCAAAATAATATTTGGTTCTTTCAAGATTAAAATGAAGTTTACCATTGCCTGAAGTATTTGTGTGACCTTAAAGTGAAACTGACAATTATTTAAAATCAAGAAAATAAAACTTGCAAGCAAGCAAGAGATGGCAAAACATTTTCACAAAGCACTGTTTAAAGACTTGAAGGTTCATAAGCAAAACAAAATTGTACTGAAAATGGCTAAGAGTAAATACACCTAAGATAAATAAAAAATAAAACCTAACTTAAATACATAAAATCATATTAGATTTATGGTGAAGATTAAAAAATAAAACCAGTAACAAATAGAAGAATTTATGTTGGAAAAAGATACAGAAGGAAATAAATAATCTTTAGGAAACATTTTGTCATAAAAGAACTACTAGAACATATAGTAAATAATGGACAAAATCAGTAATACTTTTAAAGTAGCAAATGTTGAGCTGCTTGGTTTTAATTTCATGTTGAAATGATAACACAATCAAGACAAAATCATCTTTTTGCAGTCACTAATTTCTTAGGCCAATTCTCTCTTAACCATCTCTTTGAAGTAAACTTTTTACCCTCTGCTTACAAAGAAGTGTTACCAAATTTCTATCCCTGAACAAACTTTATTTTTGAAGTAAAGAAACTGGAAACAAATACAACATCATGTCTACATGCCATGAGTGCATGGCAGAGTTATAACATTAATTGTTTTTTTCTATGCTATTTTTTAAAGTATTCTGATGTTCTCGTACATTTATTTTGATTTATGTTACATCGTCACCGTACATCAAGGAAAGCTTTTTACTGAACTTAATGCAATGATTCCCTTATCTTTTTGTTTAGGGTTTTTTTTCCCTCTATTTTGTGACCCTTAGCTATTTTTGTAATACAAAAACTTGTACGAGTAGACCAGTTTATTCCTGCTGTTGGCTATTTTCACACATTTATCAAAATCAAATTGACTTTTTTTTCAGTTAACATTTCAGTTACATTTGTCAGTGATTCTTCTAACACTATTCAAAATTCCTTCTAGTTTCACTTATCTAAAATTTTATTATATTTTCTATTCATTACATTCCAGATCTTGGAAAATATATTGAATGGCATCAAATTTAAAGCATTGGGTCATCTTCCATCATCCTTGTGCCATTAAAAAAAAAAAAAAAGCCATCTATATTTCACTTTCTATATTACAGTAGTTTCTTATCTCTTAAACATACATTGCCTCTTATTTAAAAAAGCAGGCCTGATCTTACACCTACGTAACTTAATGCCTATTGATGTCAGTGACATATTCACAATACAGAACACCTAAAACAGTCTTTGAAGGATAAGAAGCAAAGGTTCCATAACAGTCTTTTGTGAAGAATTTTGCCAGAGTTTTTCATCAATATGAATTCCTATTAGTACTTTGGATATACCAATTAATTTTTCCATTGCTGTAATCACAATATTGTAGTATGTTGTGGGTATTTTTTCACTTTTAGGTAGGAATATTGATTGATTCCTATAAAATAGTTCTAGATCAATTTCAACCAATTTTCTTTTACCGATAAGTAATTCTATGCCTCATTTAGGGATAAATAGACTGAAGTTACCCAAGTGCCAAGCATGGCAGTTAATTGAAAATATTAATCATATAGCAATTTTCTTTAGATCTGAGTGAAGGCTGTTATTCTGATATAAAGTTTTGAAAAGTCTGATTGGAAGGGTGGCCTTTTTGCATGGATAAGACTAAGCTGTGTGAGCTCTGTGGTGTGTGGTACTGGTAACATACACATTGGGGTGCAAAATAAGAGTTTTCATAGTATTGAATAAAAGCTTGAGAGTCTGCATTTATGTTTACGTAAAAGCAAGCATTTTACTTGCTTTTATGGTTTTGTTCGGGTGTTTTGTTCGGGTATTTTGTTCGAGTACTTCACCTGTTCCTAACACACCTTATTCACTTTGATACAGTCAGATAGACAATTACTGTTCCAGACTAAGGACACAGTTTGCTAGCCAATTTAGCAGCCAGCTGCCACTGAAAGAAAATGTGTCATCCAAAAATTGACAGAAAGATATTCTGAAAAAAACCCTATGAATTATTTTCTCCTGGTTTACTATCTTGACAGCAGGCTCTGAATCCTGATGCTGTCAGGAAGGGGTACAATCGCACGGCTGGAGGTGAGGAGTGAAGAGCAGGATCACTCCTTCTGGCAGCTGTTAGCCACTAGCTTAGTTGTGACATCAAACAGCACCATAAATTAATTCCCATAATGAATCATTTTGCCTTTCAGATTGATTTTCTATCACTTCCATCTGGAAAATATTTTATTTTATGCAAAACTGGTGTTAAAAGCTACCAAATTGAATCATGTTTGTACTATTACACTCACTCTGAAATGGAATAAGCACCTAAACAGCATGCAAGGAAGTGGAGATGTAAATTCAGGCATAAATGTATGTGAAAAGAACATATCTTCCATTCACGTCTGCAGCTCATCTTTACAAAACATCTATCTCTTTCAAATGTACCAAAGATAAATTATTTTTTTTCACTCATCTTTTAAAATAAAGCTATTATTAAAAAATATAAGCAGTTCTTAAGTATTTACTGCAACATACTGTCATATTCAGGAGTCCCAACTTTTTCTGCTGTTATCTGACTCTTGATATTGAGTGTTGCTTCAGTATAGTCTTGTTGCAATTATTACGGATGACACCTGTGTAAGGATTGTTTAGGCTGAAGGCGTTGTATAGACGTGTCCATTGCTTTCATATGTTACCTTGAAGGAAAAAGAGATGTACATTGCATTCTTACTGAAATTAAGAACTATTGCTCTAAATATTTCATTAACGTTGTGACCTCATTTGTTGTATTGGATTGCAGACTCTTTTGCTTCATATTTCCTCCAATAGTTATATTCCATATTAGAGAAATGAAATAAAAATGAACCAAAAAAGAAAAGTTGAGGAATTAAATGATAGCAAGGAACAGCTAAAGGATTATGTTTAAACTCCTAAAGACTTAGAAAAATTATGTTAATTTATTTTTTCTGTTGTTAAGCTTCTTTTTTCACTTGTCCGGCTTATATAGCTGGTTGAGTCCCACATTTATATCCAAAGAACTTTAGGTTTGTCTTTTTTTGATAATATCAGAATTCAGTTAGGGCGCTGTTTAATTTCTTTTCTTTTTTTTTCTTGAATATCTGTGTAAACTAAGATAGCACAATATGCACAACAATAGAAAATTAAAAGGAAATAGTGCACAATATATTGAAGAATGCTATTTTCAGATTTATATCAGAAGTCCATATCTAAGCGTTATATTTAATTTTAAACAAAATAAAGACATTGCTAAAAAAAGAAAAATCAGTATTTTGAAAGAAATAAAACCCCTACAGATATTATTCAGTGCAACATTGTGAATTGCAAATATATTTGAAAAAAAACCCTATGATTTTGATTACCTGTAATTTGCAAATTAAATAAAATGTGGAAGTTGTGAAATAATAAACTTGTATACATTGTTATCTCAACTCTGATTGTAATTTGGCACCAAAAAATAGATTAGAAATTGAAGGGTCTGTAATAAAAAGTCATAATTCCATACTGTGTTCACTTCAGGGTCTCCTCTTCTGCAAAATAAGTCTTGATTGTCAGTTCTGTACAAATATGCTATGCTACAGGATGTAGTTACCATCATAAAGATGATAGATACAGTGTTGGAAAGGAACCTGCGCACTTAGAAACAAAAATAATGGAAATGCCAGCAATTATACACATGGATTTGTATCTCAGACATCTCAGATATATGGAAAGACAGAAAACTGCTGCATACAAGTACAAAGTTCAAGCTATAGGAGATGTTTGATATTGATATCTATTGATATAAATATCTATCTAATCTAATTGATATCTATTGATATCTATTGATAACTATTAGTAAATTCTGTGATAGCTTTCATCTGCCACCAATTTATAAGAGAGGAACTGCTCTTGCTGTGATGTACCCATTTGCACAGGCGTGCCTTCCAATTCTATGCAGTCATTCCAATCTCATTTAAACCAAACATATGACACTTAGATCTGCAAGACAGAGCTCTAGTATCTAACAAATTTACTTTAAGAACACATTTAGCCCTTGTTTTCAGAAAGCCCCCAAGCAACAGGATGTTATTTTCAATATATTTTCAAACACTGGTACAAAGTTTGTTGATTTTCCTGTTCCATGTAGCATAGAATAAAGGATGTTTCTCCAAAGAAACTTACCTTTAGTAGCTGAACTGTTATCTGTCATAACAAGGCTGAAATACAAGTCTAGGAAAGCTGGATATGACACACTTTCCCCCTTCAGCATTACACAAAAAACACTCACGGTTCATACACACTCATATGTGGTTAATTCCAGATCAGATGCCCTGATTCTTCTTGGGTATATTGCTGTAGTTTTTCCCACATGCAATTGCTTAGAAGTTCATTACATGAAGTGAATGGAAGCAGTAGTAGTGACCAGATCAAATTTCAGTATGATTACTGAAATGGAAAATGCATTAAACTCCAAAAAAGAACTGGAGAAGAGATTGAATTAATCCTCAGTTATCTTCTCTTAATAACTGTTAGGGAAAAATATTTTCCATAGCATCCATATGTGAAATGTGTGAAAGAACATTATAAATTTCTAAAATCTTACGGATTATAGCATTCTATGGCGGATACATTGTACCTAGCAGAAATTATTTTGAACTGTTAATTAATTTGTATGATGAACCCAATCAAGAAAGTGTTCTTTTCATAGATCTTAAAAAACAAACAAAAGAGCAGATTATATTTACAGTGCTATATTCTGCAAATCACGTACTTCGAAAATGGGTTAAATTTCAAAAGGAATAACTAGTTCAACAAAATTTTGAGACTTAAAAATTAGAACAAAAAAACAATTGGCAAAAAAAAAAGCTAATGCAATCTTTTAATGTATTAAGAGTGGAATGGTGAGTAGAATTATCTAGCAAATTTACCTTCATAAATAATTATGGTGAAGGAGACAATGAAAGAGTAAGTCCACTTGCACATGCCTAGATTTCAAAATGGACATCAAAAACATGGGATGCATGTCACACAAATGTCAAATGAAAAAAAAACTTTACATATATTAGAAAGCTTAGTCTCATACATTTATGTGAAAGAAAACAGTGATGACAATATTGAAAGATTGATGGTTGGTCATAAATACATCCTGAGGGAAAATGATAGAAAACAATGAACTGTTTACTCTAGTAAAGAGTCATGCCAAGAAGCTGTGGTTGGATACTAGAGTTAGACATATTTAAACAAGGATTTAGTCACATACAATTGATGGTGAAATAGTTATGCATCAGAACAAGCCACTATACAAAATTATGGATTTTCCTTGTCATGATGATTTCCAATCAAGTCTAAAAGCCCTTCTGAAAAACCTAGTCTTTCTGTGTACGAGTTATTAAACCTAATATTGGGATAATTACATAAAACCAGATGGCTTTATCATGCAGAATATCGCATTATATCATCTAATAAATCTGTATAGTCTTCATTTCTATGAACTCAAAGCAGAAAGAACGAAAGGACCAAACAATGCTGTATCAGGGAATACTGTCATTGACACTGAAAAAGCAGCGCTATCCAGTTACATTATTATTAAAATTCTTTCTTTGGCTAATTGCTTTCCTTGTCAGAGTAAAATAAGCAAAAGTCCAGTTGCAAAGAAGCAGCACCCTTGAAGATAAAGAACGTGGACACAGTACTTGAATTTCTCGTGTGGTTTTCAGTTGGGTTTTTTCCTTTTGTAGTCAGATTTTCTAAAGGAATAAATATTTCTAAAATGAAAACAAATACACTAAGTCACTGAAGGAAATGAAACAACTTAAAGAAGATCAGGATAGGCCCAGGTTGAAGCTAGAAAGCAGTTATGGGAAAGTCTTGTATATTCAGCAGTTACAAAATGTGGCAAAAGCAATAGTTTAAGATATTCTGAGCTTCCTGTTTTTTCATGGGTGGACAGAAAAGAATTAAATACATGCATGTTCACGTGGTAGCATTACGTGCTTATGCACTACCTTATAAACAGTTTAGCACCTATTGCCTTACACTTATTCTTTGCTGAAGTAACACTGGGCGTATAATTTACATACCTTTTTTGATAAGCCTGCTTCAGTTGTGAACACTGCAAAACAGTTAATGCCCCTACATATGATAGCCATATCAGTGGAAATTAAAAACAACACCAAGATAACTAGAACAAGTTAAAATATAGAGAATGTGGCTGAGATGGAGACAGCTTTTACATTAAACAAACACAGAGACAAGTAGGACTGGAGCACCTCTCTTATGAGGCCAGCTGAGAGATTTGGGGCTGTTCAGCCTGGAGAAGAGGAGGCTCTGGGGACAGTAGTCTTCCAGTGCCGCAAGGGGGCCTACAAGAAAGATGGGGAGAGGCTGTTCAGTAGGGCCTGTTGTGACAGGACGAGAGTAGTGGTTTTAAAATAGAGGGAAGTAGGTTTAGATTGGATATTAGGAAAAATTTTTTTACAATGCGAGTTGCAGAACACTGGAACAGGTTGCCCAGAGAGGTGGTGGATGCCCCATCCCTGGAAACATTCAAGGCCAGGTGGGAGGGTGCTCTGAGCAACCTGCTCTAGTCAGGGATGTCCCTGCTCCTTGCAGGGGGGTTGGACTAGATGACCTTTGAAGGTCCCTTCCAATTCTAACCATTCTATGATTCTATGATTCTATGATTCATAAATATATAGATATAAAAACAAATAAAAGAAACAGAATATGGAATAAAGTAAATAGACCCTTAAAATACCATGTAAGGTAGTACACTGTATTGATTGTATATATTATTTCTATTATGAAATTAGAAAATGAAATTTTAAAAGGATTAAGTTCCCTTTTAAATTAGTTCAAAAAGAAAAGGGAAAACCTCCTGAATGGGTAGATGTTTTAATTAGTCTATAAAGGCATTTACTTAATTGCTTTCAATACAGTTAGTAAAAGATGATATCCCACTTCATGAATTCTGGTAAAATCATGTCGTTTTTATATTATGTCCTGCGTTGTTCAGCTTCAAACAAAAGTTGCAACTGCTGAATTATATTTCCTAGTTTAAGTTTATATTAATTTGATTTGGGCAAGATGGTAGTACAAACTAACGCAAAAAAAAAAAAAAAAAAAAGAGATTAAAACTAGGACTACTATCTCCCTAGCTCTATATTACATCTGAAATCATATTCTTTAGTAACAGACAGATCTAATCCAGCTCTATGTGGTTGTTTCAGGCAGGCTATATTTTTCACAGACTGAAATAACTAATGAAACAACCTTCTAAATCAATATTTCTCTTTCTGCATTCTAACACTTTTTAAAGAATCAGAGATTGCTCATATTACTTCCTTGAATAAAGGAAATATCACAGCTAACTAAAAAAGTGTACTTCAGTACTCTATTGAACATGTGATTGTTACAATCTCCTCTGACAGCATGTATGATAACTCCACTAAAACTCTGTATGATTTACATTGAGTTTCTAGCATTAAACTTGCCGTTGGCTTCATTTCTAATCCTATATCTTTCTTTCCAGTCACCACAATTTAAATTGGTCAATTAGATCTTCTTTTTTATGGGAGCAGGATAGGAAGATTAATGACACATGGAGTTTTATTCCTCCAGGTATTAGGTTAGGTAACAAGCCTGAAATCTGAAAACTCCTAAGTATATGCTTGAATCCAGTCTTATGCAGAACATTAAGCAAATGCTTTAAAAGTTGTTCAAAACTGGGATGCTTTCCCATATCAGTGCCTAGGCCATTTATTGTACAGGGAAGGGTGATATATACAAGGGAAAATCTTGACATGTCATATTGACTCAAAAATACAGTATATCTGGAAAGAAGTCTCCAAATGCTGTGCAACCAACAACCTAAAGAAGACTAAGAACTTCTAAAGAGTAAAGAATTCCAACTATTTTTTTTTTATTGTTGCTATCAGAAAGGTCCTATACTACTAAATTATTTATTTGAATGTGTAGAAACAGAGGGGTTTTTTTTTTTTGTAGAATTATATACCTTGTTATAGTTGAACTCTTTTAGTTAAAGAACTAGCAAAATCCATCCTCATGGCCCTTCTCTCTTAACCTTCCTCTTCTGCCAAAAGTCAAAGTGAAATTCAGAAAGACTAATTAAGACTACAGTCAGAAACTCTCCTAATGCCCAGAACACAAGTTATAAGTCTGCTTGTACTACTTTTAAAAATTAAAGTACTTGTTCTCTGTGCTCTTTTTTACTGGGAGTGGGCTGTCAGAACACTAGGGCCACACTGAATAAAAGGAGTCGGTTTTCAGAAGCTATTTACTGTGGACATCTTACAAAGTAATAGTATTACAGTTATGAAACTGTAGATACAGTAGTTTATTTTGCAATCAGCAGAAAAGCACTTGTCACTTTTTCTTCCAATAAATATTATAAGACTACTAAAACAGGCTGAATTTCATCTTTACTATGTCATTCTATTAGGCACTGTGCTTTGATAGTATAGTAGATATAGTAAGAACATATATACAATTTTAAAAACATGTCTTATTTTAAACTTTATATTGCTTTAAGCAGGCTAAATATGTGTTTACAATCCAGAGAAGGTACTTTCAAATTATATTTTTAAATAATTATCAAGATCTAGATTCATTATTTATTGATGATCTGGATGAGGGCATTGAGTGCACCCTCAGTAAGTTCGCAGATGACACCAAATTGGCTGGGAGTGTGGATCTGCCTGGGGGTAGCGAGGCCCTGCAGAGGGATCTGGACAGGCTGGAGAGCTGGGCTGAAGCCAATGGGATGAGGTTCAACAAGACCAAATGCCGAGTCCTGCACTTCGGCCACAACAACCCCA